>JAOBRD020130445.1:0-10078 GCA_027575215.2 Hydrozoanthus sils | reverse complement strand
ACTAATAAGCCCGGATGGGGGGGGGGGGTGGCTGTAAAAACCCGCCGGCGATAGGCTCTAGTTTACAAAATAAAGTACAGATAAAAAAAATAACAGAAAAAGATTTCAGCCATAAGAATCAACAAATAAACTAAAAGAATTTTTCTTTCAAAGACATGCATTCTAGTACTTAGCTATTATCTAGAAAATTACTTAATACATCAATATACCCCAGATCACATAGCCCGGCTTCTAATAATCTGTGCTGATCACTATAGTGTCCTTATCAGACATAAGAACATATTTAAGAACCTGATTAGCATAAATTTCTAACACAGCCTGTAACTCCATAACTCCACAGTATCGTTACTTTTTATATGGTGGTGGCTCTATGGTTCAAATTTCTACCCCTTTTTCGATACCTGACGACTCACTGTTGTATTTCTTAAACTTAACAGGTATTGGGCTAGAGCTTGCGCAGTTCTTACTTGTATCCTTGGCACCACGTGGATGCTTGGATTGTTCTTTGTGGACGGAACATCAGTTGTACTGGCGTATCTCTTTAACATTTTAAATGGTCTCCAGGTAATAATCAGAAGTATTTAGCTGTCAATATTCATATAGGCGAGTTTCTGCTGACGTCATTGTTTACATTCCGCTTCGTTAGCGTTCCGTATGTCGGCGGCGAAGTCGCCGAGCGATTAGTGTGTTTGACTCGTAATCCTAAAGTCGTGAGTTCGAATCCCAGTCAGACCACTGTGTTGTAACCTTGAACAAAACACTTTACCTGACTTTGTTGAAGTCGACTCAGCTGTATAAACGAGTACCAGTTCTGCTAGGAGCTAACCTGCGATAGATTAGTGTCCTGTCCAGGGGGATTCAAAGACTCTCATCCGCTTAACACTACAGAAACCGGAGATAAGCACCGGCCCTATGAGCTACTTAGGCTCGAGAAAGGGTTTAGCTTAGCCCGGAGAACGAACAACTGACTTTAAAACTTTAGAATACTTATCAAATAAAATTCAGTGACCGGACTTTCGGTTCTATAAATGCAAGTGTAGTTTCAAAGAAAAAAAAACGCTAAACAGCTGAAGGTAAGAACGATAATGAGCCATGGATTCTCTGTAAGGCTTTAAAACCACATTATGGAAAGATTACTCAGCATGTCAATTTTCTATTTTCAGAAAACGTTTGTTTTGCAGAAAAATATTTCATTCATTCAGAAAATTTATCTTTGTAGCGTTGATGCAAACTAGAATTAAACTAAATAAACACTTTTTGTCTTAATAGAGTCCATTTATCATTTCTTTCATTTCTTTTTGTTCGTTTTATTTATCAAATTCTTGCCTATCGTTTTTTGTATCCAAACCTTGAATTTTTGTTTTCGTTAACCTCTTGTGCTCTTATTGTTGTGCCACAGTCTACTAGTTTCCAACTGCTTTAGGACATAGTGAAGAACTTAACTTGCAGTTTGCAAGCAACAAATGGGGCCTACAAAGGGGTACTCAGATGTTGCTTGCCCCACATTGTTTGGTCTTTTTGTCGCATTTTTTCTAGTGTAAAATGTCGCTGTCGCGCTTTCGTTTGAACAAAATGTCGCTATGCTAATTTTCAATTTTAATAAATTAATGGTTTTGCTAGTTTCTTTACAGGTCCAGGTTATTAATTGTTGTCGTCAAAAACAATCAAATAAGCATGACGAACAGATGTGTCTGTCTCCTTAGCATTTTCAAAACTTTTTAAGCTCGGACAAAATATATCATGAGAAATTTCTGGATGTTTTGATATATAGTTAATCTCTGATGCCCTTTGTCGCTGTCGCATATTGCCGCGTTTTCCCCGATAATTTCTGTCGCTTGTCGGCGTTTTGACAATTGTCTGTCAACTCAATTTAAGACCGTGTCGCCTGTCGCCAAAACCCCTTTTTATCGAATTGTTTACCGGATATTACGTTCATCACGTTTGCAAAAACCATGGCGTGTTTCAACATGCAGTGTTGAAATTTGAAAAAAATAATTCCCTTTGACTTACTGTTCCCTTGAGTTTTTACACTTGTGCTTTTCCAAGCCTTCTTTATTGGAACCTTAGCAATTGTATATCTCGTCCTTGTAAAAGGGTTTGTGTATTGTGTTTTTGTAACCTTTGAGTCGAAGCAAACGTAATATTTGTTGATATTTATAGTACTCAGGATCAATCTACTCACATTCTTTTCTTTGTTTCTAGGGCCTTTTTGTCTTCGTTTTTCACTGCGTACTCGATGATAGGGTAAGTTAAATTCTGCTTGTTCATTACTTAATTGCAAAATCCATCTGTAATACAACAGAGAGACATTTGAAGGCTATTTATATGTGACCCCTCGATTTTAGGAGTTACGTATAAAGAAAACTCAAGCCTCTATGCGTCACAATTTGGAGGCTAGGCTAAGAAACTTACTGTTTCGGATTGGTAGATAAGTTTAAAAGAACCAGTAAACTGTATTGTCGTATTATAACATGAATATTGTCGCTAATAAAAACTTGGCCTAAAAAAGTTTTCAAAGGGTATGTAGCAAGTTAAATGGAACCTGCACTCCAAAATAATTTTCTTATATGTTTCAAAATATCAGTTTGGGGTCCCAAAAATGTACTTTTGAAAACGTTTCATTTTTTAATATCTGCCAAAAGTAAGTAAAGAACGCACTAGTCAATCCCATGAAAGCCGCCATGTTGAAATGACGTCTGGCGTCACAACGACAATAATTATGTTTTTGTCCTTGTCTTTCCGGTTGTGGGAAAACTGGTTGTATTTCTTGTATTTACAATTTCTTTCAGTTTTCTTAACGAGCGGGAGACAAGAGTGGAGAGCTTACGAAGACGGCATTGAAACAATGATTACAATACCTGCACGGTGGAATGTATCTAAATGACGTTTCCTTTAACAATTTAACGCAAAAGGCTCATTTTCAAACGCAGAATGGAAGTAAAAAAAATTAACCCTTAGTCTTACTGAACACAAAAAGAGTAAGTTATAGTGTATTTTGGTGCCAAAGTCCACCACTGTTAATGGTAAGCTGAGTGATCAGGAGAACGAACCTCTTTCAAGGTTTTAAGTATCTTCCCGTAGTCCTCAAGTTAATTACCTAGTTTAGTCCTTCATTAGCCAAAATTAGACGTTTAGTTGTATCGCAATTACCAGAAATAGAAGTATTTTACAACACCAGCTTTTAACACATGAACAGATCCGGATGGAGTATCAACGAATTCTTTGTTGCGGCGGGAGCCGGCGGGAAGCGCTGCGGCGTAAGTCTGCTGCCACAACTGAAAAGCTGCTTCAGAGCACCGCTGGCCAAAGCGGCTCAAGTTCTGGTACTTTGACTGCTCTGGTACGTAAATGTTGAATTTGTTGTCATGTTAATAGATCCATTAACAATTCCTAGAAAATAACCAAGTTTTTTTGTGGCACCGAGATTATGGGACAAGGTAAACTAATTAGAATAGAAATTAGATTGAAGTAACATAGGCTCCTCGTACAAATCGGCAGAACGTATCGAAAGCCAAAAAAAAAAAAGATACGACTTGGTTAAACAATGGATTTTGCTTTATGTACATTGACACATTGCCATTAGAAGCTTAAACAGTTCTTTCTGTTAAGACTTGACACAAAGTTGAAATAACTTTTACCAAGTTTTTACAATGAAATTGTGCAACAAGCACTAGCAATTAACAGTTTTCAAGTTTCTGTAGGGGCTAAAACCGAGTTAAAGCTTGTCGTAGTTCTGATTCTAAAGCTTGAAGTTTGTTATTTAACAAGCCTGAGCTCTTTTAACCTTTTCTTATAAAGATATTCATCTAATTTTGACTAAGATAACGAACATTGAATATTAAAAAGAACCGCCGGTTAACAGAAAAAAACTGCTTTAGTTGTTGGTTTTTTCCTAAAGTGTCTTTAGTGGTTAGCCAAAACCTTTTAAGTATCGACAAATAAATTACATGAATAAATGTTTTTGATAATTCAAAAAGCCGCTATTTAAGTAGGCGAAAGAAATTTGCTACTGAGAAATCATTACCGCGCACACAGTGGACTCGGCTATGACGTCATCTCAGTTACACGCTTGAGCAACTGATTTTACTAAGTCGTCAGCAGTGGAACAAGCGCTTGCCATGCATCCGTTGGGCATATTTTTGAATAAAAAAATCAGATTTTTCCAAGAAGACAAACTTTTAAGCGTGTTCCTTGGTTGACGTCAAAATATTTCTTAGTTTCCAGTCTCTTTTAGTACGAGTCGTTGCTACCGAAGTTTCAGCAAAAGGCAGTTTTCCCCAGCTTAAAAAGCAAAAAATGTTTTCCAAAATCAAATGATAAAATCATCAACTTTCCCTCTATAAATAAAAAAATGGCTAACCATCGTAGGCAATTTAAGAAATTAACGGCCTCTACAGCAACTAACTATTATAAATTTCTAGTTTAATAGTTTTTTTTCCCAGTTTGTCTCTTTTTCTTAGAAAGTGATTCATTTCAGGAGACATAAACTAATTAAAGTTTAAATCTAAAGCCCGGCTCCCGAAATAAAACAGATAAATAACCCTTATAACTAACTTTAGTTTTTAATTTTATTGACGTGTTTCAAAAACGAACAGCAGAGAAAAAAGACAAGTCAAGTTGTCGTCTTTGAGGCTACAGACAATACCGAATCGAAGAACGTAAAAGGAGTCAGCTTCAAGTTACTCTAAAGAGCTTTGATCACCTTCCACGTATGGCGCTTTGCGTTTTATCAATTGATGCCAAAGAGCCTACAGTATTGGAAAGATAGATTATGTTTTGTTTACCCAGAGTTCTTAGCGCCAAATATTCAACCCACCGTACCAGAAGATTGCAATTTGTTTTGTTTACTTAAATTTCTTAGTGCATGCTTGGAGACTTCCTAAATTTTTACAAAATCTAACAATTTCTTGTCTAACATTCTGTCAGCGCAGGAAGAACATTGTAATTAATGTCAAAAGATAGAAGAGTAAATTGTATAAATTCTAGAAAAAGATATTTCATCTTTAATACTGTTAATACAGGCAGAAACTTGTTTGACAAACCGAATGTGGCTTAAAATGGACTTTTTGTCATTGGCTGTGAATGACATGTGAGATGTTGTGAAAGATTTTAACGTTTAAAATTGCCATCTTTTTGATTAAATGACGAATAATATTCGTCTAGTGTTCAGCATTCCTCAGTTTTTATGAATATTTTGAATTATGATTAAAGTTAATAAATAACAACATTATGGCGAGTTTGGCGCCGTTTGACATTCGAACTTCATGTACCACAAAAAGCTAAGCAACAGGAAATAAACGCACATTGTTAACAGTGATGGATAGTTATAAACTTGTTGCAATTAAAGAAACTAAAAATGTCGGCTCTTAATAAAATTATAACTAAGTGGTTTTGCAGTAAACCTTCAGTTGAGGCTCATAAAATAACATAACTAAAAGACAATTCTGAAAAATTCAGTATAATCTTGTTGTAATTTATTTTAGTAAGAAAAAAAAATCTACTTCCAATTTTGAACGTATTTGAATCTAAGAAACTTGACAATATTTCTCGGTTTTCCAAAAATGAATCCGAAACTCCTGTTCCTCGCGAGGGCAAACCGAATAATTTTCTATACTGTGTATTCTCTTTGGTAATAAAGAAAAAGAATGAAAAAGAAATTGGACAACGACTAATACAGTTCAAGTTTGTTTAGTTTTTTGGAGTTAAATACCAGGAAATAAACTGAACGGTATCCTTAACTGAAAAAAGATTGATTGCGATGAATATCAAAAAATATGTTGTGTGTTACTGGTGCTGTGTGTAGTGAAATGTTTAATGAAAATAGAACGCTTTGTACTCAATTTTGCTTCACTAATTTTATAGCATTATAGGGGAGCTATGAATTATACAGCGAAGGATCTGAAATAAGTTGTTGAACGAGACGAGTATTGAGTGCAATCGCCAAACCGTCCCTCCTGACCAGGCGGAAGTGCAGTATCGGCTTGATTACGGTCTGGTGATTTTGAAAAAATTGAATTTTCAAAGGCTTCTCTAAAAAACCCCAAATTCTAATCTCTTCTTAAAGGGTTTAAAGACCGCCGTTCGTGCCTCCTATTACAAGTCAAACAAAAAAAATTGATCGAAATTCGTCAGTTGCTTACGTTTGTAATGCTGTTGTAATGCTTATCCTGTCTTTGGCTCTGCGAGTCACGTGACTAATAAGGCCGGCGCCTAACTCCGGTTTCCGTAATGTTAACGCCCTGGTACACCCAAAATTTTGTTGGATAGTGAGGAAGTTGAAAAAGAGATTTAAATGAGAAGAATATTGAGTGAAAAAAGCAAACCGTTCCTCCTGGCAAGGGACTAGCACAGCCTTGGTTTGAGGACGGTTTGGCAAATTTTTATCAAATATTAACTTGAAAATTAATTTTTAAACTTCCCAAAAAATCAACAAATTCAAAATTCTCTTTAAAACTACCAGTCTTAAAAAAATAAAATACAACTCAAACTTCATACAAAAATCTTAAAATATTCAAGCTGATTCCCCTTCATAACATCTGTGGTATTAGCGAACCGTTTTTGTAGGTTCAAATCATGGACGGAGACTGATATCGTAAGAAACATGAGAAAAATTGGCCGCAACGCGCGCTTTTGGTTTACTCGGGCCTAGTTGACTTCGACTCCCCCTTGACAGGCACTAATCCACCATAGGATAGTCCTTAGTACTCGTTTATACAGCTGAGCTATTCGACTGGAAACAAGTCGGATAAAGTGTCTTGCTATCTCAAGGAAAAAACACTTTAGTCTAACTGGGACTCGACCCTAGGATTACGAATTGAAACGCTAACCGCATGGCCACTTCATCAATAACAAAAATATACCTGACAGTTAGAATCAGTCTTGACAGTACAACCTTGGAAGGTATGATACATAAAAATAAGGAAAGTTTTTAAAGATTCACACACAACTGATTGATTTGATTTAAATAAAACAACTGCACGTATACAATAAATAAACTGAAGTTATCAATAGGTGATAATGTATAATAAAATGTATGAAACTCGCAAAGATATAGAATAAGATGGGTATGATTCCAATAGCCATAGCCTAAACGATGTTTTGAAATGTAAGTTACTAGAATAAAAAAGAGGAAAATAATAGAAGGGAGGACTGATTTCTAATATTTCCTAAAGACTCTGGGTGGAGTTTGAACGTATCAAGCAAGCATAGGGGGTGGGGAGGGTATTTTTGGTTGCTGCTTTTTCGATATAAGATTACTCGGTATAAGAGCTGTATAACCAAGATTGAGTGTGTACTGTCGCAATTTAGAATACCTGTTGCAATTTGTAATACCAGTGGCAATTTTAATAGCACCCTGTCGCAATTTGTAATATCGGTTGTTGCAATTTTTGATATTGTACCTGTCGCAACTTGTAATAGCACCTTTTCGCAATTTGTAATGAGAGCTGTCGCAACTTGTAATTGCACTTTGTCACAATTTGTAATAATGAGAGCTGTCGCGGTTATTGCGTAGCATATTCCCTTGATCTACCTGAATCAACTTGTGGCCAAGGATTATTTTACTGCCACTTTACGTTTTACCCTTTCAGTTCAACTTAGATCATAGTTAAATTCTCCCAATTAGAGCCATAACATTTACTTAACACGTTTAGAAGAGTTAAAATGTATACTTCTAATGTAGTTAAAGTCTTCGCTGGGTTGTTCAATTAGGCTGGTTAACTTTGACCTTGGGTTAAAGGGGCTGTTACACGCTTTGGAGTACTAGGTTCTAATTTATTAAAACTTGATTTCGTGTTGGGTGAACAAGTTTTCAAGTTTAAGCGGAGGAATAAATAACAAGTGGTCGTCGAGCAAGTGTAGATGGTCTTTTTTGGCATCAAAATCGTCGTTTTGGCTTCTGTTTTATAATACTAATTAGAACCCAGTACTCCGAGGCATGGAAAAGCCCCTTTAAGTTTAAGTCAAATTCGTATGTATAATCGAATCGGAAATAATTTCACGCGCGTGTTGTCAAAATTCTGATAATTTCCAGAGCCTTTTAGCGAGGGAAATTCGCTAGAATTTTGACAACACGCAAGTGAAATTATTCCCTAATTTCACGAGTCAACATTCGCTTACATTTTAATACCATGGGTGACAAATTTAGTAGTACTTGTCTTTTATTTTAATTGAATCACTATATTTAAAAACACGTTAGGTTGGTTTTAAAAGCTTGAAACTCTTTAAAATTTCTTAAATCTCCGAAGTAAACCTTGTCACCAAGGCTTGTTTTTGTTCATAAAATGTTGCAAAATTGTGCGAGCTGTCAAAACTTTATTAAACTCCCTGCACTATTGGTTTAAATGACTTAAAACCGCCTTCAATGAATGAATGAACTAACAAAGCCGCCAGTGAAAGTACGCTCAACTTTTTGATTGAGATCGTTTGAAACGTCGAGAAAAGTGCAAAAAAGCGCATCTGATTCAACTGAAATTTGTTGATAAATATTCAATTAAGTGTTTTGCATTACTGACGAAACTCAAGCTATTGACTTGTTCACTCTCTAATCTCGACCTCTTTGCCGTCAATGATGTTGTTGAGTCGTCGCTGCTCATCTTCTTTTCGGAATCATAAGCTTCAACGCTTTGTTCTTGACGGTGGCCTATTATTGTAATTATGTCCGACTTGGGGACACCCTTGGCTTTTATATTCCTGAAAACTGTTTTTCTGACTGAGTGGTTTGACAAACGTTTTTCCGGGCACATCACTTGAAGCGGTGAGTTTTCTTTCATATGTTTCATAACTTTAATGATTGATTTTTTTCCCATTCGGCTTTTCTTGTACTACACTTCTGTGGTTGGATGATCAATACATGCAAGGTAGAAAGAACCAGACAACATCAATTCTTCGGGCTTTTTTGACAGTTAACTCCTAAGAAGAACTACTGGGAATAACTTTAAAAAAACCGGGTTCATAGTCAGTCCCGTCTTGTTTACAAACAGACGCGAAAAAACCTCTCCAACAATTTATTCGCAACTCGATGGGAAGATAATTCTCTGGGTGTTTTTCTTACCGATTTTCCTCGCACCAATTAACAAAAACTCTCAGCCAATTAAAGGTGCTTTTTCTTTTGTTTTGGTTTTCTGCTGCAGTTTTAAAGAAACTTATTTCTTCCTCGCTAATTTTGTTGAATCTGGACGCAATTTTGAAACCGTTGCCATGGCAATTTTGTAATTTCACGTGTGAAATTACAAATTACGAATGAAATTACGCGTCAAAATTAAAGAGTAATTTGGCACCCATGGTATTAAAGCAGTAATTTCTTCTTCGAGAAAAAGTTTACGACTTGTTTGAAATACTATTAAGGTTTTCCATGGAAAAAATTTGGCACTGACTCCAAAATTACAGCTCAAGTTAATCCTTGTAAGAATGGGATCAAGAGTATCTTTTGAATTCTTACCCTGAGTTAGTGTTAATCGACCTTTATTTTGAACAACTGGCCCCTTATCTTTTATTTGTAGTTAGCTGATGATAAGCGACTTAACTGTTAATAAAAAAAGATTAGTAAAATTTAAATGCTATAATTATTATGACAATTTTTTTAACTGATACGACTATGGAAAAGTGTTTTCTATTGGAAAATACTTCATTTTGTGGTCACTCTTGCTCTTCTTTCTGTTTAATTTTCGCTAAAAATTATACTGAAATAATCGTGAACTTGTGGAATAACGCTGCGGATTAAGGATATATAACATGCTGATTATTCAAAATTGGTGTAATGTGTTGCTGGGTAGCTTCATAGTATAATGAAAATTATGTCTCTCCAGCATAAAAGTTTCGAATATCGAGCGTTTGGACATGAATTCGTCTCAAACTTTAAGCTTTAAACTTTACTATTATTAATTTTCCCCAAGGGGCTTTTCAGAATTAATTTACAATAATGATAAAATCTGATAATGCTGATATTGTATAATCTTAAGAACTTCACAGCTAAATTATAACAAAAACTAATGAAAATAATTGTAATTAAAAATTATTTTAATCTACTAATATTCTTGAATATCAACTAATAAGATCAGTACTATTTGACACCGCTAGT
>JAOBRD020130337.1:0-10079 GCA_027575215.2 Hydrozoanthus sils | reverse complement strand
TGATAAAATTTTCCCAGTGTGCCCCCCCCCCCCCACTCTAAAAATCCATCCGCGGCTCCTGATTTCCAATGCTGTTTACTTATCCCTAGGAATTTATGGTATCATTTTCGGTCGACTTTATGAAGTAAGCGTTTTATCGATGTTTCGAGAAAAATTATGTCAAAGTTTACCTGTTATAATCCGCTTAAGAAAATCCTCTTTACTTCTTTACTCCTTTAGATACTAAAAATAGCTTGAGTATGATGTTATTGCATCAAACTCAATAGAAATGACGATTAGTTTGCCTATCTTGAAGGAGAAAGGTTTAATAGTTTTGGTCTTCTCACTTTTGAAACAATTGTGGAACCTTTTAGAATGAAAATAATTTTTTCCGTTCTGGAGAAAACAAATTATTTGTGTTATTGTTTTGATTTAAAACCATTAATTGTGAAATCTGTAAATGTGGCCATTTGTTTTTTATTTTCTGCTATGAAAAGTTGAAATGAATGGTGTTTTTCTTTCTAACTTTTGAACCAGACTTTACACTTCATTGACAGGTAGACTTGATGACGATTAGTCCTTTCGCTGTTTTTGTTGTTAGTAATATTTAGCCATTCAAAACTCCTAATAGGACAAAGGATAAAGATTTTGTTCATAGTATATTAACCATATTCTGTCTCTCCCCAGTCCCCAGCGGTGCACCACGACAGCTGGAGGTCAAGGTTCTGAACTCGTCTGCTATCGCGGTGAACTGGAAAGCTCCAAAGTCCAACCAAGATGGCCGTATTAAGGGCTACATGGTGTTCTATAGCAAAGTTGATGACCAGGGTAACACCCTTAACCCCCCTGCGCAAGAGCAGTTGAAAGACTCCATGTCTGAAAATAATTTGGTGAGAATCGTACAGAAATATCTATACAAACCATAATGAAAGAAGGTGGTTGTACAATTTACCACAATGCTTTGGGGGCCTTTCACTGCTAAAGATGGCTCGGGGAAGCAAAAAATTGGTGAAATTCTTCCTTGTTTAAACAAAATTTTGTGTCATTTTTGGGATTTACTGACTCCCTCTCTGCGTTTTTATGGGTATTTATAGATTTTTTCTGCAAGGAAATAGACAGGTCGCCATCTTTTTCATTGAGGTCAATAAGCCAGCGGCGTTCTTGAAAGAAGGTCGTTAGCAGAGATTTCAACTTAAGTAGCACAGACAGAGTGAGTTGTTTTTAGTCCTCTTTTTCCGCTTAAAATAAACACTGGTAGATGTGCTTTGATAAATTTTAATATTGGTGAACTATTTAATCCTATAGTTTTTATTTGCTTAGGCATTGAACAGAAGATTGCCACAATGTGCTGAATAATTTGCTCCGACCAAACGTCAACACCTTCACCTTTTCAGCCCCAGCCAGTTTACCAATATCTAACTATTCCTTACATAACTCATTTTGCAATAAAAAAAATGGAAAATGATCAAACAAAGAAATACGAAGATGAAAAGCAAAATTCTCCTAAACTAGTAACAGTTAAGGTTTGGGTTCTAGTTGGAAGAATTTAGTAACTTCGCGCTGAAAGGACTAAAGACTTCACTTTCATAAGTTGATCGCAAAACGATATTTATATTTTTTGCTAGCTTAAATTTTGCACATATTCCACCAAAAGTATGAAGTATAAATTTTCTTCTGCAGAAAGTAACGCTGACCGGTCTTGAGCCGGACACCAATTACCAAATCGAGGTTGCAGGATACACAATCAAGGGTGATGGAGCGAGAAGCAACACACACTTTGGTAAAACAGACCCACGTCCACCAGATGCACCTTTTGTCTACTCGCGTATTCTCAACAAGCAAGGTGATGTCGAGATTGGATGGCGTACGTCTGCAAAGGGAGTCATCGGATACAAAATCATGTACGGCAAAACTTTAATTCGCAAGGTTGTTGCTGGCAGAAATAACATTTCAATACCGATGAAGCAAATTACGCTTGAAGCTGGACACAACAAGAAGGTGTTTAGCGGCTTAGGTAGGAACGATAAATCCTTTTTCTAGCCTAAGTGGCTTATTAGGCCGGCGTTTACCTCCGGTTTCCGTAGGGTTAACGGATGAGGATCTTTGACTATCGCAGGTCAACCCCCATTAGAAGCTGGTATTCATTTATACAGCTGAGTCGACTGGAACAAGTCGGGTAAAGTGTCTTGGTCAAGGAAACAACACAGTGGTCTGACTTGCGACCCTAGGATTACGAGTCGAACCGCTAACCCCTCGTCCACTGCGCCGCCGTTGGTTTAAATAAGAAGCCAATCAAAGAAAAAAGAAAAGAATTTAGTAACCAATGCCAGGGTTAGCAAACAGATGATTTTAAGCCTGGATCCTCTGTTTAAAACTCAAAAGTAAATACACTTAACAACACTAAAGTTCTACTGAACAACTGTTTTGTTCTTTCCGTTTTGTTTTGCAATATCTTGACTTTACAATGACCTGTTGTTTCCTTATAGCGAGAGGTCTTTGGTATCTGATTGCTGTATCTCTTAGAACGAAAGCAGGCTGGTCTCCCGAAAAAAAACTTTGGGTGAAAACTCCACCAGGACCCCCAACGGGTCCTCCTCTGAACGTCCAAGCTTCGTCAAAATCTTCGACGGAGATGGAAGTCACATGGTCTGAGCCCGAGCAGTTGAAGCGACACGGTCTAATCGTTGGCTATTCAGTTGTGTATAATGAAGTGAAAGACAGGTCTAATGTCAAAGTCAAGAACATCACAAACCCAAACCAGATGAGAGTTCTTCTTGAGAGACTTGATATATTCACTCACTACGAGGTTCGTGTGAGAGCTATAGGTGAGGCAGGGCTGGGACCCTTGAGTAATCCGGTTGTGGACAGGACAGACCAGGATGGTAAGTGTTGAAATCACGTTTTGCGACTACTTCTTAGGTTTAACCCCGTTTTAACCGCGGCTTGGTTAGCCAAGGTGGTAAGGCGCCAGTCTTTTGTGCGGGAGGCCCGGGTTCGATTCCCGTCGCCGAACCTTCACTCAAGGTCTTAAAATAACTGTGGAGACGGTGCTGCTTTTGCTCTAACATTTGCAAACGGTTAGACTTTCACGTCTTCTCGGATAAGGACGTTAAACTGTAGGCCCAGTCTCCAGCTCAATCTCCTATCGGGGGACTTAAAAGAACTCACAGTACTTGTCAAAAAAGAGTAGGGTGATCCCGGTGTCGTGGTCTGTCTACTGCTAATTGAGGGCAACTCTTAATGAATATAAATGTGAGCCGTTAATATAGCGGACTATCTAAGACCCTCAACACCAAAGTCATCTGTAAATCATCGTAAAGCGCCTTTGATCATCTACATATGGAAAGGGCGCTCTTAAAATCTAAACATTATTATTATCATTCATTTTTAATTACTTGCTTGGTATCATAATAGGAAACTATTTTGGTTTTTTCGTATAGTATTTCCAGCAAAAAAGGGCTGCTTTCAAGGTTGTAATAGCTAGACTTTGGGCTCAAACATTAAAGCTTATTTTGTTTTCTACAGCTTTTTGCTGCCTAACATATTCAGTAGCATTTTTGGTTGGAATTAAATTGTCTAAGCATTAATACATCTTTAGAAAACAAGATTCTCGTGGTTTTCATTTCAAGCTCTACTCTTAATATTTATTGTTTTTCTTTTTTGCGAAATTTATTATTTTCTTTTTTTTTCAATGATTTTAAAACATCCCTTGCAAGCGACGTCACATGTAGCTATCACACATCGCGCACCGATCATTTGCTTGACTACTTCTCGGTTTTGAGTTGTTGTTAGCTACTTTTCGGCCATTTGCGAGAAATTGTTCCGTGGTTCTCTTCGGGTTACTTGTAGAAGGTAATTTTGGCCTGACATACTGTTTAGTTATCAGATAAAACGCGCCACCCAGTAAATTTTATTGGCGACTGCACTGTTTTCCAGTTTCACGTTCGAAACGAGTAGACCATTGAGTTCTCTTTAACGCTATTTGATATCAGGAAAGTTAAAAGGCGATCTATATCAAGAAATACATCTAAGGTTAGAAATATTGAAAAAAAAAGACATTATACACCTAGAGTTTGAGATTTGCTTAAAGAAAAAGAGAGGCGCACAAGCTCCGCTACCTAGTTTTACACAAAATCGACTTTAACGCTGAGATCGGTGCCGTCGAGCGATTAAATAAAAGCCACTGGCTTGGGAGAATGGGTAACCACTCACAGCGTAACAACGATAAATAAAGTTAATTAGTTTAGTTTACCCGAAAAATGAGAAATTCACAACGTCACTATTTAACAGTGTGGTAACTTTTCATAAGAGACCTTTACGTACCAAATTCCTATTTCTAATCAATCACATATATCCACGACAAATCGTTTAAATCATCAAGTTGCATGTTCATAACTGCTGGGTTTACCCGATGTTGGTTGCAGCGCCTGGTCCCCCGAGCCATGTCAAGGTCAAAGCTATGAGTACGTCGGTTGTCCTGGTAACTTGGAAAGATCCCCGTTCGCCTAATGGCTTTATCACAGGCTATAACATTCGTTACTCCAAAGACGATAGTTTACCTTTAAATCAGTGGTCATCCCAAACAGCGACTGGCCTTTCCGCTCAAATAAGTAATCTTGAGAAGAACCAGGGTTACTGGTTTCGGGTTGCTGCTAAGACCTTCCGAGTTGGTCAATATACTGATACAGAGGCGGTAACAACGCTTAAATTTGACTGTAAGTAACCGAGATCAGTACTTCTGCCAAACTAGTTGAATGTCAATTTTTGTTAATCTTTTGTATGAAGAATTGCTACTATCAACATGCAAGGTAGTTCTGCTCATTGAAACTTTAACAAAGCTTGTCTTCTAGTTTGGCACATAGAGACCAGATCCAAGTTTTTAACAATTTTGCAGTCGTTGAATTCAGGTTTTCTGATGCATCTTATCTTACGTCCTTTCTTCTAACAATGACTCTGTGTGGAAATTTGAATAAAAAGTACATTTCAACTAATAAATTCTTAATATCCAACAACATCCGTTTCTTATTCGTGGTGGCTTCGCGATTTCTTTCATTCGTGTAATTTCGGTAGTCATTCGTCTTCGAGTGTATCGCGGGCGCTCACGGACAGCAGCTTACATGTTAACACTAATCAATATGTCAAGCCTACTAACCTCTAACCATTAATTGTTCACAATAATCAAACCACTAACCTTATTATTTTTCAAGTTACTCTTACTGAAGTCTCGTCTTAAAAACGTTACTACTGTATAATGCACATTCTGCCATCAATTTTTAGGAACAATTCTACAAATCTAACTTTCTTTCTTGCAATCAATTCTTACTATGTTTAGAATATAATTTACTGTTGTTATACTTATTGAGCTTTTAAAAGCAATAGGTTTTATTACAGTTCAGTTGGACCTCGGTAACGCGAAAAGCCTGAAATTGAAATCACTTCGAATTATCGGGGTTTCGAGTTATAGGGGTCAAAACTACGGTGAATAACTTGAAGCGAATCAGTTTTTCTTCGAACTAGAGGGAAATTCGAGTTATAGAGGGTTCGTGTTATCGGGGTTTAATTGTCTTTGTATTGCCTTGCTTGTATTGCCTTTAGGTCCTTGTATTAAATATTGTTCAATCACATCGACTTTTTTGTATCGCAATGCATTGTTTTGCATGCATTGCATTGCGTCCCATTGCAAATAGCTACACCTTTGGCCGTTTCACACAGACATTGTATGTTGTGCAGGGTACGAAAAGTCCCAGCATTTTGAATGGGCGGTGTTAAACGTGTTTCAATACTCGTTTACATGTCCTTGTGTGAACGGAGCTTACTATGTATTTGCAACTAACCTATAGGTTGTAAAACACTTTGTACCGAGATCTTTGTTTTTTGCAGTGCCCGGCGTTTCCCGTAGCTTGAAAGCAGTAAAAATAACAAGTTCATCGGCAGTGCTAGAATGGCTTGCACCCGAAATTGAAACTGGAGTTGAAAAATATATGGTAGGATTTATTTCTTATCATTGTTTGAAGTTTTTGTGTTAAGGTAGAGTGCAACATATTTCAAACTAAATTTCAAGAAAATTTGAAGAGCCTTCCGGCGTTTTTTGCCAGTTAAGCAAACCACAGGTGATCAAGTTTCGTATTTTAGTCGATGTTTCCTTGTTTTGATTACCTCTTTTATATTTAACTATAGGTAAAAATCGATGGTATTAAGTCTTATCAAGAAAACGGTAAAGTCACCAAGAACATCCATAAAGACGAATTCGAAGTCAATAAGGCGGCGCAAAAACAGCAAAGTTATACACTAAATGGTTTGAGGCCAGCCATGAAGTACACCATCCGGGTACTTGCCGTAAATGCAATGGGTTCCGGTGATGCGGCAGTGGTTACCATACAAACCAAGATGGATAAACCCCAGGCTGTTTCACGGCCTGTAGTTGAGAAGAATCGTGCTACCGACGAATACATCACCGTGATGCTGCAGCGTGTTACAGCAATGAACGGGCCAGTAAGGTGTGTGTTACTTAAATAAGGAATCTTATACTTTTTTTACTTATGGAAAAAAATACAGCTTAAAATTTGGCACTGTGTTTGAAGATAAACAGTCTAGCTTAAAGACTCTTTTAGGCAAGATTGCTAATACTTCTTGAATTTTTTGCAGTAACGACATTAACAGTTGTTTTGCAGCGAAAAAGATGGCGACCTGTTTATTTATCCAAATTTCCAAGCGCATAAAATACTCCATATGCCTCTAAAAACGCAAAGATAGAATCCGTATACTTCCAATTTCACATACGCTGTGTTTTGAGTCACAATGAAGAGTTTCACCAACTGTGGCCTTTTCTGATTCTCATTGAAAGGTGTTAGGTCCGCAAAGCATTGCCGTAAAACATTACAGCCGCCATTTTCTTTTTGGTAGGGTCAAAATGTATACTTAGAGTTATGGCTTTGTACCCTAAGTCCTTGCAAATATCAAATAGAAATATCCTATGAATAACTTGGCTTAACCCTTTCAGCCCAGGCCAGTTTATCAACATCAAATTTCTCCTTACATAACATAAAAAATAAGTCATTTGGTAATGAGAAAATGGAAATTGATCAAACAAGGTGAACAATTAAATATGAAAAGCAAAATTCTCCCAAGCCGGTCATACAAAAAGTATGGGTCCTAATTGGGAGAAGTTACCAACACAACATTTGTTGTGTTTGGGGCTGAAAGGGTTAAAGTGGCTTTGCTATTGCGCCAAACATCATTATTTGCTACTTGTTTTTAATATGATTGACTTCTTTCCAGTTACTACATAGTTGTTGTTGTGCCATTGGGTAAGGAGGGAAAGCTACCCAAAGACAAAGATCCTGACGACTACTTTCCAAAAGTAAAAAGGAGAGAGGTACAAATCGAAAAGCCTTATATCGCTGCTAAGTTTGACGCGGGAAATTTACCTGAAACGTTCAATGTTGGTGACTCGTCCTACAAGAACCGTTTCGGTTATTACAACAAGCCGCTGGTCAAAGGAAGGCATTACACCATATTCATCAGAGCGTACGTTAAGACCGAAAATGGGGTATGCAGTTATTTCTTTCTCTTTGGTCCGCAACAACAGCAGTTAGTTTTTTTACTGACTTTATAGATTACATTTTACCGCACAGTCGGCAAATAGCTTAGTTAGTCTAGGCCGACTGTGCGGGGGACGATATTTATAAGAAAATACAAATTACAAATGTGCTAATTTATATTATCGAGTTAACAAAAAATTTTAAATACTATGAATGAGAAAATAGAAAGAAAAGAATTACTGCTGAATACCGAGTATTGTATATGTGTCAGGATAACAGTCCTTTGTTTCAAGCACCTGGAAAAAGTATTTCTTAAACTATTTACTACCTATATTTTGGTAACTTCCTGATGATATGGGTGATTAGAGTTTGTTTTTGTTTTTCTCGGTTAATCCTATCCCTCCTTTCTCATCACAGATGTTTTCAATTTATTAATTTCTTATTTGATTTTTGATTTCGTAGGATATGGTCTATAAATCAAGTCCCTTCATCGAACCAATCAAATTTGGTAAGTGTTTAAAGATTGGTTGACGTTAGGTGTTTTTTAAACCCTTTCAGCCCCAAATACGTCAATTAACGTACTGCCAATTATCCAAGCTAGACCTCGTGTCTATCGTATCATGGGTTGAGAAGATTTTGCTTTAGGTTTTCAGTCGGCTTCCTTCGTTTGTTAAATTCCTTTTTTCTCATAGCATAGTTTGCACTATCCCTGGAGTTCTTGGAAAAATCCTGGAATTTTGGAATTTCCTTCCAGGGCCCTGGAAAACTCATGGAAAAACAGTTAATTTCCCTGTACTTCTGGAATTTTATGGAAAATATTTTAACCAGCTCTATAACAAACAAACCAAAACCTACTGAAACATCTTGCTCGCAATTCTATGTTTTGCATTTTTTGTCTAAATTCCAAGATTTTTTTTCTTGGGATTTTAGTCAGTTTTTGTATCGTGCGCTTCAAAGGCTGAAGAACCTGGCGATAGTTTTGACGGCGTGGTTGCTCAGTTAAAGCTGACATTGTTTTGTTTTTCGCCGGGAGAGAAATAGGGGTTGGGTCATAGAAAAATCATTTGCTACCCTGGAAAACTCATACAATTTTGTTTTCATCAATTTGTATTAACCATATCATAGATATTTTTTGATTTACAGCTAAATTCCGAACGAGCTTTTGATAAATAGTTCGTTCGTTCAGGTTGACAGAGAATATGCTTCTCAGCCCCAAATACGTCAGATGAAGGGAGGGAGGGGAAAGGCTGTTAGTGGCTAAAGTTTTTCATTTCGTGGTCTGAGTGCTGAATACTGTAAAGAAAAGAAAATAGAATTAAAAGTTATACTAAAGTCCTGCAGTTGTTTACGATTTTAGATGATACAAGAAAATCACGGTTGTGCAAAGTTGTACAAAAAGTAAATTGCTCTATCTCGCACATGCAGGACATCTTTCATTCGTACTCTTTAGCTGCGATTCTGGCTTGAGTAGAGGTTAAAGTAATTGCTGAAAATAGTTGATAAAATTAAAGCATCGTGGTTTTTGGGGAAACCTACAGCTTTTAGAATTTTGCTTTATATAATATTTTTTTAAAATGTAAACTTTAAAGCATAAAGCTGTTAAGTTAAAATAATGTAAAATAAAGATGCTTTGCGTATGCATGCTCTTCACTCCATACGTCACATCCTACTGACTAGGTGTTTCGGGTGATACAGTTGGCGGCGCCTCGACTGGGGCCCAATATACTCCTGGGAAAGCTAAAAGTACCCTTGGCATTGGATTAATTGTGGGACCTGTGGTTGGTGTCATCGTCATCGTCATCATAATCGTGGTAGCTGTCTTCCTTGTCAAAAGGTTCGTCGCTTTTAGATTGTGCGTTCTTTGACATTTGATTAAAAAAACAGTCAAAGTCTTGAAATGAGCCTTGTCTCTGTCTTCAGAAGAAGTTTTTCGTCGATTAAAAAATATTTACTGAGAAAATAGGTTTTGAACTTGGAAAATTCACTTTCGCTCGGTCCCGCTTTACTTGTCGTCAGGGAATGATTGAATAGCTTGCAATCCAACATAGCATTGTTGTACGTGAATACTTCACGTGACCAAATGTTACAAAAGGCCTATAGTCAAGAACTATTCAGATCTGTATGAGACAGTTGCAGCATGCCTAATTTGAAAAAAATGGATCTCTGAAACGTTTTTAAAATCATTTTAATTGTACTGAACAGGAGAAGAAGACGTGGTGGAAAGAGAGAATCCAGGAAGAATATTGAGAAAGTGAATGAGCCCTCGGATCCTGTTGAGTTGCGAAGACTTGCCCTCCAAACGCCAGGTATGTCGACAATCAAAAACGACCAGCTGATACAATGACATTGATCAGCTTACCAGAGCAATTTTTTGGGTAAGGGTGATCAATATAGTTAAAGACGTTCACCGACTAACCAATCAAGAACAAGATTTTCAATATAGCTGTATTGCAAGAACAGACGTCATTCTGCTCTTATGACTCAAAGTATGAGCTGCTGAACACAATCTATAATATAATATAATATAATAATAATATAATATATATAAGTACAATAAAG
>JAOBRD020130336.1:0-26536 GCA_027575215.2 Hydrozoanthus sils | reverse complement strand
TTTACACGCATTCTTTAATAAAAAATTGTTGTCTTCCCCCCCCCCCCCCTTCCTTAATTTTGTCAATTTTAGATTGAGATGAAGCTTGGTAGGCAAAAAGTCCAACCTTTCTTAATGATCAATCAATAATTTAATTAGTTCTGCGCTTGCATAAATTTGCATATTTAATTAGTGTATGCAGCTAATTTTTAAAATACTTGAGAAAAAAAAGCGTAATTGTAAAATCCCTCTCAAATTTGAGGAGTTAATTAAAACCCAAGCAAAACTTTTGCAATATTGTAGGTAACATGTCTCCGTGTTAGTATAACATAGTTGGTAAATGTTTGTCGATAACTACTATTTTTTCATTATTTTTGAAGTTTGACATGTCACGTGCTGGACAGCTTGTAATTTTTCCAGAAGCTCATTAAAAATAAATCACAGACATCAAAAAAGCAGCTGAGGCAACAAATCTTTTCTCTAACACTAAAAAAATATTTTCCCTTCCTTCTTAACAAAAATGCTAAATCAGCAAAGATTATTGCTGTCGTGATATTTTGATTATAAAAGTCAATACTGAAATACAAAAAGCAATTTATTTTCATTGTAATTTAAAACCTTGGAAAAATTGCAAACAAACATACAAGTATTTAACCTAAACAACCCCCCTCCCCCTAGTACGAAAACTCTTTTCACATTTTTTGGTCTAAATCGTGTTAAAGCTCAATACAAAAATCTCACCATGTCGTCTTGTGGTATAATGTACGATCTTACGAAATTTGAGCTGATTTCGTCGAGGTATAGTGTTTTCATTTGCCACTAAACAAGAGAGAATAACATGGGCTGCGGGCAGCCATCATGGCCTCCAAACAGCCGAACTCAGCGCCGATTATTTCGTCCAAAATGGCGAATCCAGCCCAAAATCTTTACCACAGACTAAACAAGCCACCCAAATATCCAAATCATGTAAAATCAAAACCTTTTCAGAAGCAATCAGCTTCCATTAATTTCGATATTGTGGCTCCGAAGAGGCCAGAAATTTGCGTGACCGCGTCGAGTCCGTTTAAAATCTGAGAAAGACTGGAAAAGACAAGATTCAAATACTCTCCGAGTGACAAATTGTAACCTAAACTCGAATTGAGGTAAAATCATTTACGGTATTCTATATATAGATGTAAAAATTTCAGCCTAAATTGAATAAATGTTTTTAACTCGATTCGAGTTTAGGTTAGAATTTGTCACTCTTGTGACCTTCAACCTTCGGAAAACAACACATTTATAACAGGCAAGTGAAGTTTATTACTTCAAAAATTCAATTTTAATATCATTTATTAGTTTGGAAAATAAAGTTAGGTTATCCGAGTATAATTTGGTTAAAAATGAAAACGAAATTGAAAGGTTTAGCAAATAATTTGGACAACACGTGAGGAGATTGTTTATGCTTTCTCGTCGCAAGTTGACTCACTTACTAAGTGAGAATACCATCGGGCCGTTCTACTAAGAGATAGTTCCCCACAAATTATCTTTTTTTATTTTTTTCTTATCGCTTATAACGCAGTCCAGTTTCTTACCTTACAAAGTATTTATGGTAATCTTCTTCTTGAATGTTGTAAATACAGTGTGCTGCTGTGACAACCCATTCGGGAGCAATAAGGCTACCGCCGCAAAGCTGATCCACAGAATTGTTCGAAAGTTTTATCTGCAGAGAAGCAAACCACGGCCAGACGCCTTGTGCTGCTACTGTGCCACCCATAATGCGCAGGGTGCGTTTTTTACCGCAGTTAGAGATATCTAAAACAAAGAGTTTTAAATAAGGTAAAAGGCATGACTTTAATCTAAACATGTTTCAGCTGTTCTTGCGTTTTCTTCTCAGTAAGTGTGCATTAGCATGGCAACTTTACACAAATGCCGTCGCTTATGATTAAATAATTATAGTTAGATATGAAGCAAATCCTATAGTTTCTAGGCTCATTGATACGCTCCGGATAACATCGTTTTTCCTTCTGCTGGAAACGTTCGACTTTTTTGTCGAAATAACTGTAAGATGTGATTGGAAGCATAAAATCTTTAAAAAATTTAACTGTATTGTTGACGCCATTTGTAAAACAGCAGCCTCTGCAAAGTGGGAAATTGAGATTTCCTCCATGTTGTATCGAAGGGTAACTTATAACACGAGATAGCTCCCGCTATACGATTCTCTCCAGAAGAAACCCAAATAACGGTTTGTAATCCGCGCGACAACAAATACATAGTCTCCAAAATGGGCTGGGAAAGAGTCTTTCTTTATTCTCTCCTGCCTTTGGTGTAATAAATAGGCTAGCTGGTCTCTTATATTATCCAAGAGTAAGGAAATTCTCTCTCTTATCTATAGGCTTTCTTAAGCCTGGGGAAGAGCCTCTCACTTGCCAAAAGATTTCCTTCGGTCCGGAAAAGAGACTGCTTACACTCTCATCACTTCTAAGAGGCAACGAACTCTCTCCTTTATCCAGAGGAACTATTCGCGTTGAGGACAAGAGTGGTTCCCCTCTCACTTACTCAGAAGCTTCCCAGGTCAAAGGGAAGAGACTACGAACTCTCCCTCTTATCACGAAGTATTCTTTAGACTAGTTACTTCCTCCCTTACTCAGAAGCTTCCCTGGGGCAATGGAAGAGACTAAGAACTCTCCCTCTTATCCAGAAGCACTCCTTTGACTTGTTCCTCTCTCACTTACTCAAAAGCTTCCCTAGGGCAAAGGAAGAAACTAAGAACTCTCCCTCTTATCCAGAAGCACTCCTTTGACTAGTTACTCTCTCACTTACTCAGTAGCTTATCTAGGACAAAGGAAAAGACTAGGAACTCTCCCTCGTATACAGAAGCATTCTTTAGACTAGTAGTTACTTTCTCATTTACTCAGAAGCTTCCCTGGGACAAAGGGAAAGACTAAGAACTATCCCTCTTTTCACTCCACAACTAGTTACCCACAAATTTACTCAGTAGCTTCCCTAGGGCAAAGGAAGTGATTTTAAAGGAACTCTCCCTCTTATCCGGAAGCACTCCATGACTACTGAGTTGCCCTCTCACTTACTCAGGGTCTTCCTTAGGCCAAAGGAAGAGGCTAGAGCTCTCCCTCTTATCCAGAATCATTCTTTTGACTAGTTACTCTCTCACTTACTCAGAAGCTTTCCTAGGACAAGGGAAGAGACTAAAAAAATCCTCCCTCTTATCTAGAAGGCCTCGTTTGACTAGTTACTCTCTCACATACTCGGAAGCTTCCTTAGGACAAAGAAAGAGACTAAGAACTCTCCTTCTTATCCAAAAGCACTCGTTTGACTAGCTACTCTCTCACTTACTCAGAAGCTTCGCAGGGACAAAGGAAGAGACTAAGAACTCTCCCTCTTGTCCAGAAGCACTCCTTTGACTAGTTACTGTCTCACTTACTCGGGGGCTTCCCTGCTGGTAGTGGCTTGTGAAAAACAGGCTTTGCCTCAGCTGGCTGAAGTGTACAATTTCGTCGTTTTCCTATTGCAATATCATCTATTGCAATATCACCCATATACCCCGGACCGACGATGCCTTCAAAAACAACCTGTTTTAAAGATATTTTTTTAGTTTTGAATACTAGTAATATCTAGTAATAAGGTGATATTACTAAGAAAAAAATGTCTAGCATAACTGATATGACATATGAAACAAGGAATAACTTATGGAAAACCTGATGTGACAGTAATGACATGGAGACCTGGCATAACTGGTATATGATATATGGAGAGCAAAGGGCATAACTGATTACTATGAAGAAAATACGGAATTATTCAGACGCATTATATGTATACATACTCTAGTATCTTTATGATGGGATATGCACACTGAAGCATTAAACCATGATGTCCCCTTGTTACCGGTTAAGGACCAAATGATAGTTTGTGCTCCATTTTTCCCTTGCAAGAAGACGTTGAGTGTTCGAACATGCATCCCGTACATATTGTACTTGAACTGGAAGCAGTTTCCATCGTCGGCCGTTAGTAATGGAGTTAACAAACGCGCGGTTTCACGGTTCAAACGCGGTGATGAAGCGTCGATATAAGCGTAGAACCCTGGAAAAGAGTTATCAATCAGAATTACAATACGTAAAGAGGAGCATTTACGCCAAGAAAGTCTTGCAATACACCGTCGTTTGTATTGTCGTAAGAACTTAAAGTTCATAACCAATTTGTTCGATGTCCTGTTGCGCAGAACAACAAAGGCGCTAAAATGTCAAACACGAAAGTAATTTAAGAATGAACAATGAGTAATATGAATTTTGCGTTTTGGAATCCTACTTATAAAAACCTACCGAAACTGGAACTTGCCAGTGGCAATCAAAAACGTAATAGCTTGTGCATTCCAAGTAGTTTAGCTAATTACTATGTACCCTCTCCCCCTTGTTTTATTTTTTTTTCAAACATGTTGTTTTCTCCAGTTTTTTTTTTTAAATGTCAAAAATGTTCTTCGAAGTTATATTCATTGTGTTTAAGCGGAATCATCATTGTACGGTAATACCTCCTTTTAACTTAATGCTACACATTCTCATATAAAAACGCCAAGAAATCTCATGGTAAAATGTTTTTGTTCATCGCTTTGCGTCTGCCAACCAACAGTTACTTACCTTGACTGTGTCCCGGGGGTGGTCCAGTGTAGTCTGTATAGGTAGTTCCGTTAGTAACTGTCCAATTGAAGTCGTCATTGGAATCTTGGATGTAGCCAGAACACAGAGTACCCGCGTTAAAATAGCATGGCTCAGGACCTTCCATTTTCGTTAACCCTGATCACACCGTCATTCGATAAAAATAAACAAGCAATCACGCGAGTTAGATTGTAACAGTTTTGACATTAAACGATTCTGGTCACGAACAATTGCTTTTACTTTATTCCAAATCATCTCTGTTCTTACCCCACCCTCCCCTCTCTGCTCAAAAACAATCCCTCTCCTCTTTATTCTATTCCCCACCCTTGTCTACAGGCGTAAATCTCAACCTAATGTCCCTGTTCTTACCCCAACTTCCCTCGCCCCACTGTAATACCAACCCTTCCCTAATTGTTCCCTTTCCCACCCTCCTCCAGCTGTTCCAATTCACCCAACCCTCCATGTTCTTACGACCCCATCACGTACTTGTAATGCTTCAAATACCACAGCAAACTGAGTATCCCATTCCACAAATTAAGATTTCTCGGGACTTTGAGTTTGACACAGTGCAAATGAAATTAATCTGATTAAAAGGTATAGTTTGATGCCGAACATTTGCGAATTTTCTATATATTTCCTTATTATGGAAAGAATTCATTCATTATTTTGTTTGAAATATATCATTAATGTGTTACTGAAAAAGGATAAAGGAAGTGCAATAAAGTTTTTATGGCTTTGTAAAAAAAACATGGCTAAACTAGTTTAGCAATAAGTATAGGTAATCGCATGGGGCAAAGTAAAATTTCACGAGCTTCGCGACGAGGGCAATTTATAAAAAGTGGAAAACACAAGTGATATTAATCCAAAATTTAACGAGGAACCAGGTGATCACATGTTTAAGACATCGAGGGCAAAATTCTTCATTCTCCGTGGTATTCCACTAGAACGCGTTGCATAACTTAAGTGTTTTATCACAAGTTTCTTCGAAAATTGCCGGAGACGTAAAAAGTGCTGCACTCTTTGAAAACATTCGGAAATCTTCGGAAGAGGTTTGAAATCGTTTGTAAGACCAATTAGTGAGGTTAAGAAAATCGGAAAATATTCAGAGACGTTCGGAGATCTTCGGAAATTTTCAAAAATCTCCAGAAAACGTTTTTAAGGCATTTTAAAGACTTTTTGAAATTTTCGGAAACTCCTCGGAAATTTGCGAAAGTGTATCAGCGAGCAGTCAGCGGTAAGTAATTTTGCCCTGCATTAAGAAAAAATGCCCCCGTTGTTATCCGTTTAGCTCCCTAAATAAATACTCTTATCAGAGTATAATCGGCTCCAAGAAACACCATACACTAATGAGTCCTACCGTTTGCGTGGTGGCCACTTAAAACAACATAGTGGTAAAACACAACGACAAGAACAATTCTGGCCATAGTTTCTTGTACGGCTCGCCAGTTATCTCAGCAGCAACCTAAGCAGGGAGTGTGTCCTCTGTTGTTTTCGCTAAAACTTTCTTTGTACGGCTGTAGACTCAACTGAAAAAAAATTGACTTGTATAGAAACTGTTGACTTATAATTGACGTGCAATGTTTAAAACTGCAGGTTACGCTTCTATTCAATGAATGTATTATATCTTGGTTTTTTTTGAAGCAGCAAGTTTTTACTATAAATGAATTAGCTTTAGCTTGGCTAAAATGATTTATTGTTTCGAGTGAAAAATTTTTGTGATTTTTAGGCCTTTATATTAGAAGAACTGTAGCTGTTACTATTGAAACTGACATCTCCATATTTACTCAATTTACATAAATAAATATAAGTCGATGTAAAGTTGCATCATGAAGCTCTTTAAAGCTCTTTAGCATTACTAAATTGACTGCAATAAGTAGTTACTTACGATTTCGCACCTTCGATTTTGCGACATGAAAACAAAATTGAATTATTTCCAAAAAAACATGTATCGTATTTATTCGAATAAGCGCCCCGGACGCTTATTTAATTTTTGGAATTTAGGGCCGAGCGTTTGCAAAGGCATTCAAAATTATTGGTATCCTTCACTACACAATAAAGTGCAACATGACGATACTGTCCAACACAACAATTCTGGGTCAGGAACTGGTCCCCAAACACTGCTAATCTTCTTGTTGTTGTTGTTGAGGGGCGACGTTTCTTGAAAAAACTCTAAGGCTCCGTCAGTTCTTATTAGATCACGAAAAAACTTCCACAACGACCGTAAGGGATGTTCTTCATCAATTGATGGAATTAGATTTTTGATTTCTAGATTTTGAGAGTTTTAGATTGCCCTGTACACATTGATATTCTCATTTAATATTCAAAATTAATATGCATAGCCAAAGCTGACTAAAGAACTAAGGTCCGTCAGTTCCCATCAGACCGCCATAAATGTTTGCACTGTGGTAATAAGCAGAATCTCTATTGACTGACTCAGACTTTTATTTTTGATTCTTGAGGGATTTTACGAGCAACTCTTGATTGTACCGTGCAACACAAACCTTTATTAATATTCATTGAGTACAATGTTATACATTTAGATGAAGTCAAAAGCACAAAATCCAATCAAATGTTTTTTTCAGATCACTTTCAATGACAGGTACCTTATAAACATTAATCGTGAGAATCTATGAGTCTATTATAGCTCTCATAATGAGCACTGAGAGGATTTGCTTCAAGATTACAGCTTCCTGTGCACTGATAAAATTTTGTTTGTGAGCGTTCGACCTATTTGACATGTGTCAGTCTCAAACTTTACATCATTTATAAACTCTGATCGCAGGGTAAGAAAATGGTCGTGTAAAGCCTGTGTAAAGGGTTTTGGGTAAAGTCAAGAGTTGTATAGTTTTACTTTTTGTTTTTGAATCTCAATACTATCCCGCAATCGATTTATCAACACTGTCTGTCATAACGGGAAACAACAATTGAGAAATATTTGTTGCCCAAAGGACGGCAGAATAATTCCAAATACGGCCATGTCCACGTGGTAAGCTTGCAACTGAAGCCGTCCCGCAAGAATGTAAGTTGCGTTCGGCGGAACATTAGGTCTAAAGTCCGAAAGAAATTACCCAGGGATTTCTTCCGTTCGATCTAAATAAACTTTGAAAGCTGAGATAAGATATACAAGCATATCTTAACAAGTTCATACACATACCGAGAAAATAGAAACGATATATCCTACCACCGAACCAGAGCACAACAAAAACACGACTGAACAGACAACAGCTGGAACAGTTGGACCTGAAAGGGTGTCAACTTCTAGTTCTCTGTGATTGGTGACTTTTTAACGCTCGGCCAATGATTGGTCTGTCAAGGCAGATAATATGCTCGTGACAGCAGTCTTTTGTTACAGCGGTAATAGTTACGGCTTTTCACATTTCGATAGCATAAGTGCAAGCTAGGTAACCTAGCCCACACAAAAACGGTATATATACATATATAACTTAAGAGTTAAGGTATGTTTTATAAGTATAACACATTTTGGTTTTGGAAAAATCGAAAAAGCCTAAACACCCAAATTAACAAAAGCCAGTTGTATAAGAATCTTATAAATACTAGAATAAAAAAAAAACCAGGTTCTTATTCGCGGGGTTTAAACGGTACTTTTGACGACTAAAGAAACTGATTTGCAAATGACCATTGGATACAAGAACTTGAGAACAAGAAATCGTCCCTTAATGAAACCGTAGCAACCAAGTTAAAAATACTGTATGAGCTTTCAAACATATTAACAGAGTGTGAAACCAGAGAGTTTAAAATCCAGCTTAAAAATTTTGTCTAATCTTTTAAAATTATTATCTTATTATTCCTATTTGTTCTATTTAGTTACAGGGCCCCTCAACATACATGTGCAATTCATTAAGTTTGGTTCGAGATATTTAGAGAACGAGTCATACACATATCTCCTGCCGCATAGTTCTGTTGGAGACATTTAGAAAACGAGGTATTCACATGTATCTGAAGCCGAGTAGAACTTTTTGTTCAAGAGATTTTGGAGAATGTTTTATTTAACACATCTATCTGAAGTCGCGTAAAGTTTTGTTCCAGATATTTAGAGAAAGAGTCATCCAGGCGAGTCATACACATCTGAAGCCACATAGTTTTGTCCGAGACATTTAGAGAACGAGCCATACCCATTTGAAGCCGCATACTTTTGTTCGAGATATTTAGATAACAAGTCATTGACATCTGAAGCAACCTTAAATTTTGTTGGAGACATTTAGAGAACGAGTCATACAAATCTGAAGCCGCATACTTTTGTTCGAGACATTTAAATAACAAGTCTTACACATCTGAAGCAACATTAAGTTTTGTTCGAAACATTTAGTTAACGAGTCATACAAATCTGAAGCCGCATAGTTTTGTTGGAGACATTTAGAAAATGATTCGTACACATCTGAAGCCGCATGCACGCTTTTTTTTATAAAAACAACGAGGCTCAGATTGGCGAAAATTTAAGAACAAGCTGAGGCTCAGGCTCAATGGCTAGTTGTTTTTTAAAGTTCACTGAGCTGAACAATACAGAATGAAAAAGAAATGCTATATGCTTCGCAATTTATAATGACTAGTCTCGTCTCGGGAAAATGGTTGGCAAAATTCGTTCTTAAACACATGTATTGTAACACCTGTTTGGCTTAACTTTCTTCGATTTAAAAACATATAGAATTAAGAACAAATTTGAGGCAGATTTACTAGTTCTTATAAAAAAAGCTTGTAGTTTTGTTACTATTGAGAGATGGCTATTCCCCTCAGATATGTAGAGCTTCTTTGTAACTTTAAGTTGAAAAAACAGACGGAACATAAACAACTTTTCTCAGTATCAGTACAAAGTTTTCTACAGTTAGCTGGACTCTGCAAATGCATGAAAACATGAAAGACTCTGTCCGTTAACAAATGTTCAAGCACACGTGAAATGTTGGGAGATTTCGCGCGCCGACATAGCGATCACTAAATTTACAGCTTGCGCAGAAAAATTTACAAACAACACGTAAGCGGAGTTTGTCAAGATCAGAGTCCTTAACTTAAAGTCCAAATCTTTAAAGTATTTTTTTAAAAGAGACAAAATCTCATTGTCTGTGGTTTTAGAAAAATTGCCAATGTAGGTAATTTGGAAGAACTGTTTAGAGGGATCTAAAATGTTACATTCTCGGATAGACTGGCTGCTGGATCGGTCTTTGGTATAAACGTTAACAAGGTATTGATTAATAACCTTCTGGAGCTACAATTTGGTATGAGTTCTTTCGGGGAAACAAGTACAACTGTATTATGGGACAAAGAACTGGTGGTATTACTGTATTTCATTAAGCCTTTAACAATCTTCTTACGAGGCATTTTCAATGTAAAAAGGTGGTATAGAACTTTTTCAGTTTCACACTTCGATCGATTGGCACCGTAAAAAGCGTGACGCGTTTCTCATTTGTTTCGTTAGATCTAGGGCGCGACATAATCGCCAAAACACAAAGGAAGCTTCATCCTAAATGCATAACATCGTTTTCACTTGATTTCTCTCAATGAATATTTATCTAATAAGTAAAGATTTGTATTATTCGGTAGAATCAAGATTTGCTCGTAGAATCTCTCAAGAATCAAAAATAAAAGTCTAACTCAGTCAGTCAATAGAGGTTTCTGCTTATTACCTGCACTGTGCAAACATTTATGGCGATCTGATGCGAACTGACAGAACCTTAGTTCTTTAAGGCGGCTTCCGTTATGCATATTGATTTTTGATATTAATTGTGAATACCAATGGTACGACGCAACTTGAAATTTTTTGAAAATTGTCTCGAATTCCATAAATCAAAATATATCCTTTCGGGTCTTTTTTGGAAGTTTTACCGCGATCTACTGCGAACTGACGGAGCCCTAGGGTTTTTTTCGAGAAACGTCGCTCCTCAACAGCACCAGGATTAGCTGCGTTTAGGGACCTGTTCCCGGTCCAGTATTAATGAGAGATGGCTGTTTTCCTTAGATTTGTAGAACTTCTCTGTAACTTCAAGTTGAAAAACAGTTTGATCATAATCAACTTTTCTCAGTATCAGTACAAAGTTTTCTACAGTAAACTGAACTCTGTAGATGCTTGAAAACTTGAAAGACTCTGTCCATTGACAAATGTTTACGCACACATGAAATATCGGGAGGTTCCACGCGCTGACATAACGGCCACTACAGTTATACAGCCTGCGCAGAAAAATTGAAAACAACAGGTAAGCGGAGTTTTTCAGGGAGAGAGTTCTTAAATCTGAAGACTTTGGCTACTTTAAAAGATAAAAAACTAACTTAATGTCTAAATCTTTATTGTATTTTTTAACTAGAGACTGAAACTTATTGTCCTGCAGACAAACCACATGTGGTTTTAGAAAAAGTGCCAATATATGGTAAATGGAAGTACTGTTTAGTGGGCTCTGAAATGTTATCTATGATCTAGGGTGCGACATAATCGCCAAAACACAAAGGAAACTTCATCTAAATGTATAACATCATTTTGAATTGAATTCTCTCAATAAATATTTATTTAATAAGTAAAGATTTTTATTATACGGTAGAATCAAGAATGGCTCAGTCTAAGTCTAACTGAGTCAGTCAATAGAGTTTTTTACTTATTACCTGCACTGTGCAAACATTCATGGCGATCTGATGCGAACTGACAGAACCATAGTTCTTTAAGGCGACTTCGGTTAGGGATTTTAATTTTAAAAATTAATTGTGAATACCTATGTGTACAACGCAACCTAAAACTGCTCGAAAATTTTCTCAAATTCCAAAAATAAAAAACATTTCTTTTGGTCGTTTTTGGAAGTATTATCGCGATCTGCTGCGAACTGACGGAGCCCTAGGGTTTTTTCAAGAAACGTCGATCCTCAATACTGAACAACAAGATTAGCTGCGTTTAAGGACCAGTTCCTGGTCCAATATTATTGAGAGATAGCTACTCCCCTTAGATCTGAAGAACTTCTCTGTAACTTTAAGTAAAAAAACAGAGGGAACATAATCAACTTTTCTCAGTGTTAGTGTACAAAGTTTTCTACAATTAAGTGCACTATACAGATGCTTGAAAATAGGAAAGACTCTGTCAGTTGACAAATGTTCACGCACACGTAAAATATCGGAAGGTTTTGCGCGCCGACATAAAAATCACTACATTTACAGCCTCCGCAGAAAAAATTGTAAACAACACGTAAGCGGGTTTGTCAGGGACAGAGTCCTTCACTCCAAGTAGATTAAATCTTTAAAGTATTTTTTAACTAGATACCGAATTTTATTGTCTGTGATTTTAGAAAAAGTGACAATATTCGGTATATACGGTAAATGGAAGTAATGTTTAGTGGGCTCTGAAATGTTACATTGTCGGATATACTGGCTGCTGGATCGGTCTTTGGTTCAATCGCGATCTGCTGCGAACTGACGGAGCCTTAAGGTTTTTTTTCAAGAAACGTCGCTCCTCAACTACAACAAGATTAGCTGTGTTTAGGGACCAGTTTCTGGTCCAATATTATTGAGAGATGGCTGAATTCATCATAGACTTCTTAAGCTTCTTTGTAACTTTAAGTTGATAAACAGAGGCAACCTAATAAACTTTTCTCAGTATCAGTGTACAACGTTTTCTACAATTAACTGAACTGTGCAGATGCTTTAAAACATGAAAGACTCTCTCCGTTGACAAATGTTCACGCACACGCGAAATGTCGGGAGGTTTCGCGCGCCGACATAACGATCACTATATTTACAGCCAGTGCAGAAAAATTTATTAACAACACGTAAGCGGAGTTTGTCAGGAACACTCAGTTCTTAACTCTAAAGACATTGCGTACTTTAAAAGATAAAAATAAACTAATTCTATGTCTAATTCTTTAAAGCATTTTTTAACTAGAGACTGAATCTTATTGTCTGCGGTTTTAAAAATAGTGCCAATTTACGGTAAATGGAGGAACTGTTTAAAGGGCTCTAACTTGTTAGATTGTCGCACAGATTGGCTGGTGGATCGATTTTCGGTCTAAATGTTAGCAAGGTGTTGATTAATAACCTTCTAGAGCTACAATTTGGTGTAAGTTCATTCGGAGAGACAAGTATTACTGTATTGCTTTAAACCTTTAACAATCTTCTTAAGAGGCATTTTCAATGTTAAAACTTAGTATAGAACTTTCTCAGTTTCACACTTCGACCTACTCTTAACGTACGAAGCGTGATGTGTTTCTCAGTTGTTTTGTAAAAGAAACTTCATCTAAATGCATAAAATTGTTTTCAATGAATGTTAATAAGTAAAGTTTTGTTTTATACGGTACAATCAAGAATTGTTCGTAGAATCTCTCAAGAATCAAAAGTAAAAGTCTAGTTCAGTCAGTCAGTAGAGATTTCGGCTTATTACCTGCACTGTGCAAACATTTATGGCGATCTGATGCAAACTGACAGAGCCTTTAAGTTCTTTTAGTGGCTTAGGTTATGCATATTAGTTTTGAATACTAGTTGTGAATACCAATGTGTACGAAGCAACCTGAAATTGCTCGTAAATTCTCTCGAATTCTAAAAACCAAAAAATATATCCCTAAGGGTCGTTGTTGGAAGTTTTATTGCGGTCGGATGCGAACTAACGGAGCCTTAGGGTTTTTTTTTTCAAGAAACGTCTTTTCTAAACAACAACAAGAGTAGCAGCGTTTTGGGACCAGTACCTGGTCCAAAAATGTAAATTTTATGATATATCCTTATGTAGTCCGGCCTATCCAAGTGTTTTTAATCTTCTCGGCTCTGTCTACTTACATGTCTTGTAGCCTAAAAATTATTGTCCTTTTTCTCAAATGTACTAGAAATCTGCTCAGTGTGCCCTCTTTTGGAAGTTCTTCTCCACTTAAATACAAAAACTAACTTGTTCTCAAATGCTTTTAAAGGAAAAATCATGATCTTCGCTAGAAGAACTTTTGGAATGTTACTTCTGTTATAGTCAGGAACTAAATGTTTTCTTACCTTAAGCTGTCAACGAAGGAAACGTTTGTCTCGATAGCTCACCATGGAATAATGTAGAGCAAGGAAATCCTTTCAGACAAATGTGTTGTTCTTGGTCTAGCTCTTGTGGCCATATTGTAAACGTCAGATCAGAGCATAAGCTCTGCTAGTGGAACCATGCAACCAGTAGCAAAGCTTATGCTCTTACCCAGCTCAACCTCCTCAAAGACTGAAGGTTATCGCACCTGTCTACGCGAAAGAAACGTTTGTCTAGATAGCTTACAATGATTAATGTAAAAAAGAAAACCGTTTCAGATAAATGTGTCGTTGTTGGTTCAGAGTCTTGTGGCCAAACCGTACACGTCGGATCAGAGCATAAGCTTTTCCTACTGGTGCCATGTAACCAGTATCAGAGCTTCAATGCTCTTACTCAATTCAATTTCCTCAAACTTTCTTCAAGTTAGCCAAGTTTTAAGCATGTACGAACATCCTTGCGGAGAAAAACCGATAAATATAGCAAAATTTTGATTCTCCGGAGGCTCATGCAGTGACAAAGCTTGGACACGGCACGAGCGGTGACGTCATTCAAATTTCATTTCCAACCTTTGCTCATAAAGTCTAAACTAAGTTTAAAAACCGACCAGAATTGTTTTATTTTTTGAAAGATGATTCCCAAATACACGATAAAGACGGTAAATTAAAATCATTTTTGTGGTATTTGTTGTCATTTAGATGGGCTTTTGGACGGGATTTTGACATGCAATTATATTGGCTTCATCGTTTATTCCCTTTGAACAGCGTTGTTTTCACGTCCTAAGTGGGATAGTTTTTGTTATTTTCAGCAAATGTGGCAGCAAATACTTGGTATTTTTTGGGAGGGTTTATTGCAAAATTTCGCGGAGCTAACTCTCATTTGCCGACTGCAGCAAACTGTATCTTTTTGGTTTTGGTTTCGTAGTTTAATACCTTACTTCCATATTATTAAACTAAAATCACCGAGGTATCCGAAATATTTTCTACACTAAATTCCGGATACTTCGGTGATTGAGGTGTAATCTGTCTGATAGTTCATGCTCCAGTAGCCCTAGCCTTAGTCGGGTCAAAGTAAAAAAAAGTACTTCAGTTTCACTTAGAGGCCAAGGGCTTCCTCTATTAACGACGTAAGACGGGTCACGAGCTTTATTCACATAGCATTATTTTGGTAATTAAGTTGGAATCCTGTTCTGAGTTTTAGGTAGTTTTAAAGAGAAAAAGAAGTGTTAAGAAGCTCTGTGTAAAATCGTATGTCCGTGTCTTTTCATGCCAAATTACCTCTCAAACTCGAGCTGTTTCTCTAGAGCTTTAGTTCTGTTCTTCAACTGATTTATCTTTTCCTGGCAACTACACTTTTTCTCCTCTACACCGTTTTCAAGTTTTTCCTTCCCTGTATCATCAGACTGATCTTCATCATCGATCCAGTCCTTGTTGTACGGCTTACAGTAAACAGCGAAACGAAACGAATCGAAACGATTAACGGAATATGTACCAGAAAATAGTAAATAGTGTGTTAGAAATGATATATAACTTCTCGGCGATTTCAATGTGTATGTAGCGCTAGATGAAGTCGTTTCGTTGTACAAACTTTTCACTTAAAAATGTAAGCATCCTAATGATGAAATATAATTTCTCGCCGATCGATTTCAATTTGTCCAGAGTACAGTCTCTAACACTTGCGCTAGATGAAGTCATTTCCTTGTTTACGAATTTCTGAAAATAAAAATTACTTATAAACAGCGAAACGAACTTTCAAAATGATCCAACGCTACTGTAGATGTTGTGATAAGTATGACCCAGATTGTGCCTCTATAAACCACATGGAATAAATAATCGATCTGGGTTAAACATTATGCTACTGTTAAGCGATCATTCTTTCTTGTTTATATTTAACACATGTCAGTAATTTCACAGGAGTCTGGGTTAAACAACGAGCATCAGTTTGTATGAACAAGTACGACCGTACTACGGGACCGGGAACTACATCACAATATATTTACAGTGTGTAATGGACAACTAGAATTACACTTCAAACATAGTTTCGCTTACTAATTTTTGTGTGATGAGTAACAACAAAGGCTACCGGCTCGCGCATACAATTTACTTGACGGCTTTTAACTCGCTCCCATACACTGTACGCCGATTCTTACTTCATCGATCGTCCTACATAGTTAAACTGCAGTTGCAATATTAGCTGTACACTGCATGTGCAGTCGAGTCATTGTGTCTAACGAAAAGTTGTATGCTTTATTTATTCGCGAAAGTAGCTCAAGTCCGGCAGTGGATCACTTCCACTTTAGTCATTATTGTTGTGTTGTACGGTACAATCAAGAATTGCTCGTGGAGACCATCAAGAATCAACAATAAAATTCTAACTCAGTCAGTCAATAGATTTTTCTGCTTATTACCACTGTGCAAACACTTTAGTTCTTTTAGTCGGCTTTGGCTATGCATATTAATTTTGAATACTGTGAATTACAATGTTTACGGCGTAATCTAAAATTGCTTATAAATTCTCTAAAAATCCAGAAATAAAATAAAAAATAACTCCGTCAATCGATGGGGAATATCCCTTAGGGTCGTGGTGGGAAGTTTCATCGCGATATGATGCGAACTGACGGAGCTTTAGTTCTTTTAGTCGTCTTCGGCAATGCAAATTAATTTTGAATACTGCCGAACGGCGCATAGTTAAACTGCAGTTGCAATATTAGCTGTACACTGCATGTGCAGTCGAGTCATTGTGTCTAACGAAAAGTTGTATGCTTTATTTATTCGCGAAAGTAGCTCAAGTCCGGCAGTGGATCACTTCCACTTTAGTCATTATTGTTGTGTTGTACGGTACAATCAAGAATTGCTCGTGGAGACCATCAAGAATCAACAATAAAATTCTAACTCAGTCAGTCAATAGATTTTTCTGCTTATTACCACTGTGCAAACACTTTAGTTCTTTTAGTCGGCTTTGGCTATGCATATTAATTTTGAATACTGTGAATTACAATGTTTACGGCGTAATCTAAAATTGCTTATAAATTCTCTAAAAATCCAGAAATAAAATAAAAAATAACTCCGTCAATCGATGGGGAATATCCCTTAGGGTCGTGGTGGGAAGTTTCATCGCGATATGATGCGAACTGACGGAGCTTTAGTTCTTTTAGTCGTCTTCGGCAATGCAAATTAATTTTGAATACTGCCGAACGGCGCAATCTAAAAATGCTCGTAAATTCTCTAAAAATTCTCTAGAAAACCCAACTCCGTCAATTGACGGGGAATATCCCTTAGGGTCGTTGTGGGAAGTTTTATTGCGATATGATGCGAACTGACGGAGCCTTAGGGTTTTTTCAATAAACGTCGCCCCTAAACAACAACAACAAGATTAGCAGCGTCTGGGGACCAGTTCCTGTTCCAAAACGTATTTACTGAGCACTGTTTATCTGATGTCTTGATTTATGTAGTAAGATATGAAAAGATTTAAGGGAAAATGATAGTTTTCCTTTATACCCAAAACAAACATCCTATATACAGTCACTATAGTATATTCAGTTTTGTAAATACATTGATAAAAAATAAAACACAACAACGTTACTTATTAACCTTCAACAAGTTTATAAGTACCCGCAAAACAAGTTGGTTGGAACTTAGAATTGGAAATTTCTTCTAATGACCAATTTACCTGATACTTCTTACCTCTTGAATTTATTGCATGCATTAATTTATTACTAGAGAAAACCCGATAAACATTTCTTTAGCCTTCAAGTTATCTGCAGAATAGCGACAAGGTGGTTCTGGTGGATGTCAGCAGCGACATCCACCAGAACCACCTCCACCCACAAAGCAGAAAATTGATGTGGTTGTAAATTAAATATTAGATAAAACTGAAAATTTCTTCTGATGACCAATTTACTTGATACTTTTACCCAGCTGAATTTGTAGCATTAGTTGATTTAATACTAGGGTCGTAAAATAATCGAACCGATCACAAATATCACGCATAATTTGTTTACACTTAACAGTCATACAAACTTAAAATAAGTTTTATTACGCTCACAAATACTCACGAGAAATATAGCACAATAAATTCGTCCTATCGTGTCCAAAGAAAGCGAGAGCAACCACACTTTTCCACAGCATAAAAAAAAAATTTAGTTCGCTCTTCAAAAATTATAACCGCCGGCGGTATCCATTTATAATTTATGCAGAACTAGAACTCAGTCTTTCGACGGAGCTGGTTTTGGTGTATGGAATCTAACGCTGTAAGCAGCGCCATCATAAATTTTAAACTAATCTGATATATCTATTTGCCCTAAACCTCAAATAAAATAAGTTCCCACTTAATGAAAATAAATCGTTATAAATTTTGATAAATTTGTTTTGCATTTGGTTATTCCACAGGCGGCCCAAGCTCAAGACGCGATTTTGTAAACATATGGCCGTGAGCATAAAAGATTTGTATGGGATTTTCTACCAGGACATCAAACAGCAACAATTCTCAATAAAAATGATTTAACTTATTCCATACTTGTGTTGTTTGCTCTTGGTGTAGTTATTTTGCAGTTTTATATCGAATTTGATGTTTTTTTTTTAGAATCCCGGTTTTACATTCATAGAGGAAAGACAAGACAAAACAAGACAAGACTTTACTCACGTTTCAAGATTAACTACATAGTTATTTTATAACCTATATTTAGACTAGCAATACTTAGTTACAATAAAATAATAAATGGAGTTCTAGGTATATGAGAATTTTAGGAAATGTCTAGTGTCAAAACTAACCGATTAGAGTTCTAGTTAGACACTAGTCATTTTAAGTTGTATGGTCGTAGACAGTTATGATATATTTCTGAGATAAATTTTGGGGAAAATATTTGTTTGTTTGTTTGTTTGTTTTAGTTATGGAATTGTTTTGTCAATAAGAAACGTTTGGTTTTTTGGCGTTTCAGTTCACTTGGTATAATTGTTGCCATACATCAGTTGCTGTGGCTTTCGTGGTTTGTTTTCCAATGTTTGTTCTAAAACGTGTTTTATAGAGATTAGATTTGGAAAGGCCAAACACCTCAGTCGAGGCAGCCTGCCGAGCGAAGTATAAAATCCCAAGCTAAAATGTCCCCACGGCCACAAATCCTCTATGCAGAATTCAAGGACAGTGGTTTATCTTTCATTTAAATTCCCTAACCACACAAAAGCATTCCTTTGAGCGACGCAAAGCACGACGATTGAGATCCGCTTCCGATTCATACTCGACACGACGAACGTTGAATTTGTCTTAGTAATCTCCTCATACATTCCATGATCCCCGAGAGTCAAAGTTTGTCACCATAACGAGGTTACCAAGCCGAATTCAACGGGAGCAAATCTCGACCATCGATTTATTCATTTTTATTAGTGGGTTCTTCTTTGGAAAACCACTTTTATGATTTGCATATAGTAAATGATATAAATTCTAAAGTTTTATTAACTGGAACAATTCAACATTGCATTGCCTAAATGCATTCGTTGTATCCCTATGTGCTTATCTTCCAAATTTCAATCGTTAACAAATTATCAACTCAAAAACGATCTAACTAACAAGTCAAAAAAACATGATAACATGGTTGTTGCATTTAAAGTAAGAAAACACTGTTAGGTAGCATTATCATTTGATAACATACAAAAAGCGATACAGTCGGATAAAGTACAATCGGAAGAAATGCTATTTGTTTGAAGGCGAAGGTTTCTTTGAAAAGAAGTAAATTACAGTGGCTCACACGGTCAATTACTTTTCTATCGAACGTGTGTGCCCGTGTGAACTACCGGAATCTACTTCTTTCAAAGCAGCCTTCGCCATCAAACAGATGCGTTTCTTAGGATTGCTCTTTTTCCGGCTGTATTGCTTTTATTTCCACATATGTGGATCACTGGAGTTTACTTCTTTTTAAAGAAGCCTTGAACATCAAACACCACAATCCAATGCTAAACGTGGCCTTAAGGCAAGTTATTTAAATATGTATGCCATCCAGCTTATAATTTGTCTATTTTCATGCTTTCTTTCATTTGCCTGACGTTGCCTTTGTTATAAAGTCGAAATACTGCGACAACTTGGCGTCTGCATGCCGAGATGGTTGATGGGTAAAATAATCCATCGCTAGCTAGCCCACGAAATCGACTTTGCCTTCAGTTTTATCGTGTGCCACAAGAATCCCGTTCAAAATAGTGTCCTGCTCGCTTCGCTCGCAGCAACTAGTAATTGATAACAAAATTGGAGCCTTCATTAGTAGAAAGAACTTATACATACACACGAGCTTTTATTGTAATAGCTAAGAAAGGGAAATGTTGCATAATTGCCAGAGAGAAATCAATCTCTAAAATTACTATCAAGATTGCACTGCCTATCAAGTATTGATAGACTGACTGATAACAAAATTGAAGTCTTCATCAGTAGAGAGAATTTACAAACGCACCAGCTTCGAGCCAAGAAAATGGAGTTCTTGCATAACTTAGATTTAGGCAAAGACCCTTGCCAGAGAGAATTGTCGTTCTTAATCTTTTAATAAAAATTAAAGTGCAAGTGGATATCTTCACTCATTGTCAGGTCTTTAGCTACCTGCTTACAAAAGGACACAGGATTTTAGCCGTAACTTGCCTCAAATGGCTAACACTAGCTTTCGATAAAAGATTGTTTCTCCCAACTCTCAGACAAGTACAATTTGTAATTTGTAGAAAGGTAAACTTGCCACTTATCCTCCACAAAGTCAATGGTTCTAGTAGCATTCCATAGGGAATCAGGAACTCAACATATTTGACCTTTAAGATTCAGGGAAGGAATTTCTTGATGCGGATCCATGGCAGGATAAAGGATTTCAAAAAGGAGGATTGATATTCATGTCGATTTCAAGGCACAAATGTCATGAATCTTTTTGAAGCCCTAATATACATCTACAAGGCGACCTTGAAGAGAAAAGACAATTGGGCTTATGTGGGCTGTAACATCTTCGCAAAGACAAAGTTCAAAATTCTTCATAGCATGTCTTATAGTTCATTTGCCACAAATCGGGTATATTCTCTCGACGTCGTAATCTGTCCACGAAGTCGCCATTTTGGCAAATTGGAGAAGTATTTTGCTTAATAACTTTTAATAGAAAGCACTGATGCCACTTCAAAAACACTGTAATGTTGCACAGGGCGTACCCTTTCCAATCACAAGTGTAACGGCATCCCCAATGAATGCCTTTTTGTACTTATCTATCAAGCGATTAGTGACGTCCGCTTCTACTTAAAATTGCCCAACATCCGTACCTTTAGTTAGTTGATCGTTCTTTGCAAGTGTTGTACGTCAATTCGCCAAGTTCTTGTACACTTGCCTTCGTTCTTTGTATTGCAGTTTACGACTTGGACTATCGTCTTGCGACTCAGTTAGATTCGATTTGTCGTTGTCGTTTATTTCGATGTTGCAATAAAAGCAAGCCCGCAAATTCACACCATTCTATGGTCGGGGGTTCTCAGATGTCGCTTGTCCCACATTTCTTGGCCTTTTTCTTATATCTTTTTCTAGTGTAAAATGTTGCTTTCGCATTTGCGTCTGAACAAAATGTTACTGTCCTAATTATCGTTTTTTAAGCTATTAACTTCTTTGCTAATTTCTTTACAGTTCCAGTGAATCAATCGTCGTAAATACAATCAAGTAAACATGGTCAACAATTGTATCTGTCTCAGCTTTGTCATTTGATACATAATTGCTAGTTGATCTCTGATGCCGTTTGTTGCTGTCGAAAATTGTCGCGCTATCCCCGATATTGTCGCTCGTTGGCGCTTTGACAATGATCTGTCGCCTCTATTTAAGACCGTGTCGCCTATTGCCAAAACCCCTTTGTAGGCCCCATGGTTGTCAATTGTTTGCCGGATCTCGCTATTCGCTCAAATCAGTTGCCTACCGCTACAACAAGTAATTGCAAAAATAAATTTTTCTAGTTAGTACTTTCTCACTTCCTTAAAAGCTTCCGTAGGTCAAGGAAGAGACTAAAAACTCTCCTTATCTAGAAGCATTTATTAGACTAGTTACTCCCTCACTAACTCAAAAGCTTCCCTAGGACAAAGGAAGAGACTAAGAACTCTCCCTCTTATCCAGAAGCACTCTTTTGACTAGTTACTTTCTCACTTACTTAGAAGCTTCCCTGGGACAAAAGAAGAGCCTAAGAACTCTCCCTCTTATTCAGAAGTATTCTTTTGTACTCTCTCTCTTCCTAAAAAGCTTCCGTAAGTCGAGGAAGAAACTAAGAACTCTCCTTCTTATCTAGAAGCATTTATAAGACTAGTTACTCCCTCACTAACTCAAAAGCTTCCCTAGGACAAAGGAAGAGACTAAGAACTTTCCCTCTTATCCAGAAGCACTCTTTTGACTAGTTACTCTCGCACTTAATTAGAAGCTTCCCTGGGACAAAGGAAGAACCTAAGAACTCTCCCTCTTATTCAGAAGCATTCTTTTGTCTAGTTAGTACTCTCTCTCTCTCTCTTCCTAAAAAGCTTCCATAGGTCAAGGAAGAGACCATGAACTCTCCTTCTTTTCTAGAAGCATTTATTAGGCTAGTTACTCCCTCACTAACTCAAAAGCTTCCCTAGGACAAAGGAAGAGACTAAGAACTTTCCCTTTTATCCAGAGGCACTCTTTTGACTAGTTACTTTCTCACTTACTTAGAAGCTTCCTTGGGACAAAGGAAGAGACTAAGAACTCTCCCTCCTATCCACAAGCACTCCTTTGACTTGTTCCTCTCTCACTTACTCAAAAGCTTCCCTAGGGCAAAGGAAAAGACTAAGAACTCCTCCTCTTATCCAGAAGCACTCCTTTTACTAGTTACTCTCTCACTTACTCAGGGGTTTCCCTGTTGGTAGTGGCTTGTGAAAAACTCAGCTGGCTGGAGTTTGCATCTTTGTCGTTTTCCTATTACAATATCATCTATCGCAATATCACCCCTATGCCACAACGGACGATGCCTTCAAAAATAACCTGTTTTAAAGGTAAAAAACGTTTTTTAATCGTTTTGATTAGCATTAAATTTTTTAATTTCCTCGAAAGTATAACAAGCCAATAGAAATTACTGCCATACTACTATAGCCAGCAAAAAACCTGCATATAAAGTAAAAGAAAAGGACTCGCGTTCTGGGTGCACAGGGTGCATGATTTTGTTCTTTTATATCGGTCGGCTTTTTGCAAAATCAGCCTGAAAATGTTTTGAGATGTCCTTAATATTGTTTTAGAAACTAAATACTGCATAGAGTACCAAAACTGAAATCAATACGCAAGCAGAATATTCCAGTTAACTAAAGTATGGACCTAACCATAACTGAATTAATTAAGGCAACAATATTGCACGGGAAAAGGATCACAGATCTAGTGGCGAACAAATCTTAACTCAAATCGAGGGAGCAGTTCAAAGGTATATTTTCCATTCAGATGAAAACTAGAACAGTTGAACTGAAAGGTTTGCAGTTTGCAGTTGTAAAACTAAACAACTTCACGTTAAAGTGTTGTGTCTGCACAAATTATAGAGTGTGGGTGACAGAAGTGAACAATCATTCAGTTATACAAATAAGCTAACTCTAAAAAAATGCTAAATGTACCCTGGAAATTTTCATACCTGGCCTGAAACTTCTTGTGTGCAATGGTCTTGCAAAAATATTGATCTGTTTTGTATTGACCCAAATAGGTAAATGTATATAATCTAACTAACGGCCATTTTTTTACAATGTTTATCTTATCAGGTCTAATGTGCTGTTATTTATATGGTTTCTTTTTGATCAACATTTTTAATGTACTTTTACTTCATGCGAGTTTTACCGTACTTCGTTTTTGGTGTTCCAAAATAATGTTTAATTTTTTTCTGACTTTCTCTTGAAACATAAGACTTCAGAGCATAACTGATATGACATCTAAGACATGACTTAGCCGATCTATGACATATGTGGAGGGCCCATGACATAGCTGATATAACACTATAATGACGAGGGCAATTTGAAAAAAATGAAAACACAAGTAACATTAATCCCAAATTTTACGAGGAACCAGGTGATCACATTTTTAAGACATCGAGGGCAAAATTCTTCGATCTCCGTGGTATCCCACGAGAAAACGTTGCCTAACTTAATTCGTTTGTGACAAGTTTCTTCAAAAATTGCCGGAGACGTAAAAAAGTGTTACACTCTTTGGAAACATTCGGAAATCCTCGGAAGAGGTCTGAAATTGTTTCTAAGGCTATTTAATGAATTTTTAAAAATATTTCTTCGGAAATTTTCGAAAGTCTTCTGAAAACGTTTCTATGGCATCTTAACCCTATACAACCCGAGATGGGAGGGGGGGGGGAACAGGAAACCGCCCCTCCCCCCAGGTATATTTTTGTCAATAACTTAGAATGCGTGGCAGTACGATGCTAAAATTTTACGACTTTTCCAAACATTTTATTGGAAATCTTTTGATATATGTTTTGTTGTGTTCTACTTAATATTGTTGCCATGGCAAGCAAAATGTCAATACAAGGCCGCTTTTTGCATTTTCAAAATCATCTTGTTTATATGCTAATACACAACAAAATAACATATTTAGAAGTCCATACTAATCAGGTTTAAGAAGTTCAAGGTTTTTGCTTCAAGATTTGCAGCAAACCTCCCAATACAATGCATTATGGGTAGTTTTTTTATTTTTTTTTTCAAAATTTCTCTTTTTTACTTTTCTTTTCAACCTGCGCGTAAAGTTTCGTTTGGAAATAACATGCTAGTGTGGATATTTATTCAGATATTGAATTCAGATCCATTTAGAGCAGCTTTATTCACTGTTGTAGCTTTCTACGAAAACAAAAAAGAAACACGTTATGTATGACGTCATCAATACGTCACAAAATTTTTCTTTAGGTTATAACATTTCGGAATTGAAAGGATGTTGCAATTAAAGTTAGCAAACGACATTATGTCATGTTGTTTAATAAATATGTGCGTTCTGTACTGAAAATAACAAAACTACGAGTCTAAACATCTTCGGCGACGTCGTTATGGCGTCATTAGTAATTAATCGCACCTAACTCCCGAATTAAGTAGTTCTTATGGTGATTTCCACTTGTGCAAAAAAAAAATCGTCACTCTAGGATGAAAGGTACAAAACTTAAGGAGGAATCCGCCCCCCCTCCCCCGGCTGCAACACCCCAAAAAAGCCCGGGCAAGACAGAGTTAAGACTTTTTGAAATTTTAGGATAATCTGGTAGTTTTCGAAATTATAGCAGCGACCAATTAGGGGTAAGTAATTTTGAATAAAGAAAAAATGCCCCCGTTGTTATCCAATTAGCTCGAAGTAATTTTGCCTTCTTAGTATAAAATCCCTAAAAACTCTTATCAGAAAACTAATCGGCTCCAAAAAACACCATGTACACAAATGTATCCTACCGTTGGTGCGATGGCCACTTAAAACAACATAATGGTATAACACAAGGACAAGAACACTTCTGGCCATAGTTTCTTGTACGGCTCGCCAGTTTATCTCAGCGGCAACCTGATCAGGGAGTGTGTCCGCTGTTCTTTTCGCTAAAGCTTTCTTTGTACAGCTGTAGACTCAGCTGAGAAAAAATTGAGTAGTATAGCAATTGTTTACTTATAATTGACGTGCAATGTTTAAAAATGCGGCTTACGCTTTTATTCGTTAAATGTATTATATCTTGGCTTTTTTTGAAGCAGCAAGCTTGTGCTAAATGAATTGGTGTTAGCTTTGCTAAATTGATTTATTGTTTTGAGTGGAAATTTTTCGTTATTTATAGGCCTTTACATTATAAGAACTGTAGTTGTTACTATTGAAACTGACATCTCCATTTTTACTCAGTTTATATAAATAAATATAGGTCGATGTAAAGTTGCATCATTGAAAGCTCTTTAAAGCTTTTTGGCATTACTAAGCTGACTGCAATAAGTTGTTACTTACGATTTCGCACCTTTGATTTTGCGACATGAAAATAAATTTGAGCTTTTTCCAAAAAAATGTACCGTATTCATTCGAATAAGCGCCCGGGGCACTGATTTAATTTTGGGACTTTTAGGGCCGAGCGCTTATTGGAAAGGGGCGCATATAAAATTTTCAATATTTTAGTCGCAAAGGCATTCAAAATTTATTGGTATCCTTCGCTATATAGAACAAAGTGTAACATGACGACACTGTCCAACACAACATTTTTTAAACAAATTTCAAGCAAAAACATTGATACAGTTCAGTAACAAAACATTTCAGTTAAAATCAACAGCTACTGTTGAAAAACAGTCTTGTTCTGACGCCATAGCGTTCACTCTTATCTCTTATTCGACTTCAATTTCGTTATCACTGATATCTTTAACCGTAGAAGGCTTGACCCCTCCCCCTCCCCCTCGATTTTTTTGGGATAAAAAACGTGATATTTTACTGATTGCCAAAAGGTTTGGCACAACTGTTCTTTGATTAATGACACGTCTTTTGAACTTAATTTGATGTCGTCATCGTTTAAGGTGAGGGTTAAATGTCTCGATCAAAAGAAGTGCATGACTCGTTCTCTAAATGTCTTGAACAAAACTATGCATCTTCAGATGTGTATGCCTTCGTTCTCTAAATGCTTCGAACAAAACTATGCGGCTTCAGATGTGTATGACTCGTTCTCTAAATGTCTCGAACAAAACTATGCGGCTTCAGATGTGTATGATTCGTTTTCTAAATGACTTGAACAAAATTTAATGCGGCTTCAGATGTGTATGACTCGTTCTAGATCTCTTAATGTCTCCGACAAAACTATGCGGCTTCAGGTTGTAACGCTTTTTTAAAGCCAGATGGCCCCGGATCGAACCATAAACAACCAGATTAAACTGCAACTAACTTTAATTACCGCCATCTTACTTCTGGCACATGCTCTCTCTCTCTCTCTCTCTCTCTCTCTCTCTCTCTCTCTCTCTCTCTCTCTCTCTCTCTCTCTCTCTCTCTC
>JAOBRD020130228.1:0-10079 GCA_027575215.2 Hydrozoanthus sils | reverse complement strand
GCTGGGACGAGATTTATGCTTTGGGTGAAAAGCAAACGATTTAAACGTTTGTCTTCGTAGGAATTTGGCATACAGAGCATCAGTGTTTCTCTCTCTGTCGTTGTGCCTAAGTTGTCGACAGTTGGGCGAGATCTCTTGCAGGTGAGTCTAAAATTTTGTTTTGTTTGTTAATTTTTTTTTTATGCGCTTTATTGATTAAAGCACTAAGGACAAGGCTAGAATTCAACTTTAATACCAGAAGTGTGACTTAAAAACTTTTTCTTACTCGTTAGGGGTTACGACTCACGAGAAAGTGTCAGTTCAAAGTAGGTCTTTGCAAACTAACTTATACAAGGGTACGCATCTCTTTGTTGAATAGTCCGCATGCAGATTATTGTAAGTGGTTGCAAGGCGATTAATCTATTTAGAGCTTTTAACAAACTTATACAGACCATCTTAAACATGTTAATTTTCCTACTTTCACGCTGCCTCGTATGAGTTTATTTTGAGTTAACTAGACATTTTTCTCCGTATTAGCAACTGCTTGTCCTAAATCCGGCTCACCGCTTGTCTGCTGAAGACTCCATGAGACATCCATATTTCGCCGACCTCAGCCCATCGTTCAAAGCTTAAATGCAGCCGGAACAGTGCACGAGTCATTTGCCGATTAACAAGACTGGACGAGTAGCACGCGGAAAACAAAGTTTAACATTCGCCGATCAACAAGACTGGACGAGCACCATGCGGAAACTGAAATTTTAACATCTGAATCTGAATAGGAAAGAATCTTTGTAAGCTAGGGAAGAAAATAGAGGTGCAGAGCAATGCACTTTGCACCTGCATTACATGGATCAGCACTAATACACAACGGTCATGCGCGAGGGGACGACGAAAGAGAGCTCGCAGTCAATTGCTAGAAACTGCGTTATGTGAACTGATGCGAACTGTCCGTATAGTTTGTTGTGTTACGTTCTGCTTCCACGATGAAATCTTCAAAAACTGAACTTGCCTCTAGAAGCTGATCTCATACAGGATAAGCTTACTCGTAATTTATTATAAAGAGATGATTTGAAATCATAATGGGAGATATGGAACACTTCAATTTTAAAGAAAAAAAAAATAAAACCCCATTCTATAACGCAAAAAATAAATACTATGTGTATATGTATTATGAGTCTGGTTCGAGTGTAATAATAGTGGAAAGTTGGTGCATATGAAATTAACAGGGGTTTCGTTTCAGGTCGAACAGTTCGGTTGTTTGACATGTAACGTCCGGTAGTTTACAAACGAAGTTCGTTGACTGTGATAATGTGGACTCCGATAGTGACAGTGACTTAGGCTTTGGATCTGATGCAGATGATCCCTAGAAAGCAGCTCTAGATCTCTAGAGATATGAGATTCGTACATGCATAGCTCTTTTTAACTGGAGTCCGTTTTGGAATCAACTAGCTAAGAAACGAACAACTGCAAACTGATAACTGTAATTGACGAACATTTTTTTTTTTGACCATTTTTTGGTTCCTCAAAAGACTTTCCCGAACTTCCAGTTCCAGCTCTGGGAACGCTGAAAAATTACATCCAGAGCCCGGTTGTATACGAAGCCTGGATGAGCTATTCGCTGAATAAAGCTAAATGTCATCAGCAGAGGTTGTTTGACCCTTTGTTGACTTCTCTATCCCTGGTTGTTAGTCAAGTGAACGGAAGGCTCCTAAAGTAATTGGTAAAATTGTGTCAAACAACTTTCATTATAGTTTTACTATAATGAAAATAGAAAGCACTTATCCGGTGGATAGTTCATCAAGGCTTTGCACAACTAGTGCCCCGGAGCCCTTATGAGTTCTTGGCCTCCGCCAGCTAAACGACTACATTTGGTATTTCCAAATGCTAACGAAAACCTGAAAATATATAGAAATTAAAACTTTTCCTACAATGTTCAGACTGACTAAACGTTTTCGATTAAATTGATCATCTTCAGTGATCGACGATTTGATCGAAAACGTTATTTAGGAAAAAATTTGACGTTTTCACCTATACATTTCATATGTTCAGAAACTTGAAGACCAAACACCCCGTCTCATTTTTTGTGTTTAATGCGCTTGCGCATAAAACACTGCTTTCATGTAGTGTAACAATAGAAAGTGTTCACGTCCCTTGGGATTTCCCGAAGCGACGAACTTTTCTCGAATATTTTTTCGTGCCGGTGACGGCAAATGAGACTCCGAACAACCAAAACCGTAAAATTGTTGATCAGTCAAAGCGTTTTGACGGCAAATTGTTTTGAAATTTTGAAACTAAGAGCTATATATCGTACTAGAAATTTGGTAAAGCTAGAATCAGTTGCGTCTTTTTGACACGCGATGCTCTCGGTCTTGTCCACAGCTACTCAAGTGTAACTACCGCACAGAATCTATCAAATGTTGTAAGTTTCAGAGCACGTTCTTTTTGAATTTATTGGCAAGGGTACTTTGTTATTTGTCGTGATTTGAGCCTCTTTTATATAAGAAATAAGAATAGAATAATCTACGAGTCGATATAGCTTTAATATTTAGCATTGAGCAGATTTTGCTTCGAGAATCGGTACAGCTGTTTACAAGTTTCACAATTGTGTTTACACATCTATTATGAAGCATTTGCTTGCAATCAAATTTTTGTTTTTGAGTTTGGGCCTTCTTGACTTGCAAAATCGATTTATACGCTTAAGCCTGACCTTTCGTTTTACTTTCATGCATATTGTTAGTGTTGCTTCAAACGAACTTCTTTGATATCTCGATGTTTTCAGAAGAAACAGTTCGATGTTCGTGGTCAGTTGTGTTACACTGATGTACCGTGCAACATGAAAAACGTCGCCAGCATCACAGTCTCGCTATGGTATATTTCGCTTGTTAAAAATAGCGGAACCGTCTCCTTTTTTCCCTTCTAGTTCCCTTTCATCAAATTCTCCAAAATTTAAGACTAACTCGTGGTACACAAGATCAGCCATTCTATTCAATAAGTCGCATTAAACACGTGTACGAATCCCGCACCTATTTTTATTGTCGACGAAGTGTTTGGACGGCAAATTAGACAAATAACTTCTAAAATGCTGCTAATTCAACTACATTTTCTCAATACTATCAATACGCTACCATGGACATTGGTGGCGTCATTGTTGTAAGCGGAAGTTTTGAACTTTTTTTTGACAATTTCACACAGCTTTGGTTTTTATTCTGAGTTATTAAAAAAAGTAAAATGTTTTTATCGTGTTCACCATGGACGAAAAAATAGAAAATGACGACCTACCAAATATTAATACCGCGTTCGTTTTAATTCAACTGCTGGTCGTCTTCAGTAGTGGCTGAAACGTATTTTAAACGAGAACTGAACACGAAAACGAAACTTGTTAAAAAAAGCACAGACATTTTAACACTACCGCCAACTGTTGTGTAGATGGAAGGAGAGGAAATAGAGGAGTTTACTAATCAGCACAATAAAAGTACAATAAAAGCTACCAAAACGGCGTTTCGGAGATTGAAGTCGTGGTGTTTTCAGCGCTACGATAAAGAGCTCGACTTGAAAACCAGAAAACCACATCAAAGGAAACAATAAATGAGGGAAAGGAAAAGGAGGAAATATATCGAGCGGCGACATATTTTTGGAACTGCTTTTATTCCTACTTCATTTTTAAATAGTTTAAAATAGAAACAAGTGGTAACCGACTTTGTTCGTCTTCTCTTTCAAATTGTTTTGGCATTTTTAAAGAGTATAGGCTGAAAAAGCGATTTTAAAAAAACTCACTCCCACACTAAATCATTGTAATTAGCTTCAGCTGTTGCTTCAACTATGTGAAGATGAATGAAAATGAAAGAAACCTTTTTAAAAAAAGGTTTCCTGGAGGGTTTTACAACTTGTCACGGCCTATTGCTCCAACACGTGTTGAATGAACCGTGTCGTTTGCAAATCCGTAGAAACCAATAAATTGGCCAAACAAGCACACTAATTCTGAGCCGCCGATTCCGCATTATATTAGCATCTCTATCTCAGACAAAAGATTAAATAAATCGCGATACTATTTTTTTTTCTCGTGTGAAACACTGGCAAAAATGTATTAAAAGGCTAGCGCCTGCTCGAAGAAATCGAACAAAACAGGCACAGGTTCGGGACCGCTCGCAAGCAAATCAGAGCGCGCAAGCTGAGTGATTTAGGACCCCGAAAAAATCTAAATCTAAATATCAAATCCTGTGGAATAATAATAAAGGGTTCGCACAATAGGAAGAAATGTAAATTTATTGACTCTTCAAGAACTTTCAAGGCCCAGTCTTAAAAAAATTCGACGCCACTTTTGGAAAGGTCTCCGGTAAGAACTCAACAACTTTATGACATATACGACATGCTAGATGGATAAATGAAGTTATTGAGTTCATACTGGAGACCTTTCCAAAAGCAGTCCTTACACTTTTTAAATTCACATCTACCAGAAACACAAAATAAGTTCTTCGATTGAATATTTCACATCGAAATTGATATACTTCTTACTTTTCAAAGTGACAGCAAGTTTGAAGTATCATGTATTTGCTTTAGATTTAGCATGACAAAGTTACTAGTGCTTGGAATATAAAACTCAGGCTTTCTCATACACTTATTACCCGATTCAAGCATCTCCAAGCACTTTCAATGCTTGTAGGAACCCTGTAACAAAATATCAGGAGACCACATTTTGCATCAAGAAAGCCCTAAACATTTTACCTTATATCTTGAGTAGGACTTTCTAAACGCACCAGTATATCTATACATAAAATATTTCAAAATATTTTTTGGTACGTTGTTGTTTTTATAAATAAAAAAATTACTGACTCGAACTTTTAACTCGGACTCGGGTTTTGACTCGGGCTCAGATTTGACTCGTGAAATGGATAAACTCTATTGGATTAGGGGACTGCCATTACAGAGGTTTACAACATTACTTAACAATAGCAAGTTAGCGTGTATTTGCTGATGTGAACGAATCTTTCCTTTACAACAAAGTCTATTATTATAAGCTGTTAAGATAAACAAATTGGTTGACAGGCACGGCGCTTTCCGAAGTTGTTATCAAACTTTGACGAAAATATGAAGATTCAGACAGCTTTACACTTGAGTAAACATAACCAATCATAGGGCGTAAAAGCGCTCCAAATATCCAAAAAGACTAGCATTCTGCCCTATGTTATCTTACAAACGGACAGCAATACGTCTCTATGAGCGGTATCGAATGTCCTAAACAAACTATGGTCTGTGGTATTCCACAGGGCAGCTCTCTTTCCTTTTGTGTATCATTGATGTTTCTTACTCCTCCGAAAAACTCTCCTTTAAAATCTTCGAATATGACACTAACATTTTTGCAAGCAGTTCCAATCTTAACGTCTTAGAAACTTTAATTAACCAAGTACTACTAAAAGTAAAGGAATGGTGTGACATGAACAGATTGTCAATAAACCTTAAAAAACAATTTATTTGATTATTAACTCCCCTCATAAGAACTTGAATAATAGTTTTGAAATAGAAATGCCTAACAATGATGGCTCTTAGAATACTTTAGAAAAGAAAAACTACATGAAATACTTAATTGTGTAAGACATACCAATCTCATGGAAATACCATATCTCTAACATTAGCTCGAAAATCACCAAAAATTAAGCTAACTACTACCTCTCTCTAAAGCAACTCAAGAAACTCTACTGCAGTTTAGTATATCCATATCTATCTTTCGCTATAATTGCTTGGGGGAGTGCCTTTGCATCTTATCTTAAGAAAATTCAAACCAAACAAAATCATATTGTGCGTGTTATCTTCTTTACTACACTGTATGGCAAAAATACAGATAGCGCTCTCCCATTCTCAATCCATTAACTATGCATGAGGTAATTAACCAATTGGATGTCCCCACTTGGGTCACATGCATACCCCTTGATACCCAAGTAAGGAACTGGATATCCAAACACGTGTGTTTGAAAATCGTTTAGGAAAACCACACATTAATTCACAAACGTTTATTATCGTTTTTAACTTCCATCATTACAGTATTGATACAGTAATTATTTGCTGTTATAATTAAAGTTTACGTTTACATAGCAATTAAAGAACATTCCAGAATCTAACATTCCACACTGCTTTTCACTTCTACTCATTCTGACTTTGCACATGGTGAACATCATAGTCTTTGAACACACTCCCCGGCTCGAATAAAGAAAATATTTTCTCGCGTGCAGCTTGCCAACTTTGAAAAACATCAACAAACCACTACTGTACTTTACACTGTGTACTTTTAGACTTCAAACGTTCGAGCAAAGAAACTTCTTCTTGGCCACTTTTTGGCGGTTGAAACCCGGGATACTTTTCAGTAGCTCCTTGGGCCATTTCTAAAATTGCAACTGAGAAAAAGTCGAAGTTGTGGAAAGGCGCACAGACATCTTTCATCATACTGTATAAAAACTTAACGAAGCAAAGGAAAACAAAACTAAATATATGCGCGTTCTTTTTCCTTTTGTTTTGAGGTTTATCTGGTTTATTGTTTAAAAAAATTAGGCCCTTTTGAGAAGCCATTTCATAAAATCGGGCTTCGGCCTCGTGCTTTCATCAGTTTTCTCGTGTTGAGAAACACACAAACCCTGATGAAACACTCGCCCTTGTTGATGAAATGTTTCATCCACAACCTTCTAGACCTACTCGCAGCAGAAAATACACTTACCACTTACATTGCAAATACCTAATTTATCCCACCAATGGCATAGAAGACAACTCCCTGACCTCTTTGATAATAATCTTCGTTACGCCAGTGAGATACATCATTACAATACTAGACATGCTGCTAAAGCAAACTTCTATAAAGCACGTTTTAGAAAGATAATTGACAGGAAAACTACAACTGATCTCTGGCAACAGATACCAAGTTAAATGAAAAATTCTTAACACATTTCTCTTTCCAAAACAAATCAAGAAACACGTTTCATCGAAACAAATGAAGTGTCCAAATCTAGTACCCATTGTTTAGTATTTTGTCATTGCATGCGTGTATTTGTTTTTGTTTGTGTTGTTTTCGATCTTTTTCATGCCTATCTAAAAAAATTGCCTCTAAACAAGACTAGTGTCTAGCTAGAAAATCTACAGTTTATTTAAACACTAGGCATTTCCTTTACTCAGTTCTTTTTCCTGCATGCATTTTTCACTTACTTCGTACCAATATTTTGACCAAAATATATTTATTTTGTCTCTCACTGACCTATAAAAATGGAAATGTGAAAAAAATGTAGTTGAAGTTGAAGTTGGAAGAGCTTTAGATTTTTTTATACATTTTCAATTTAATAAAGCTATTTCCGGATCGTGGTTTTCAAAGAGATGTCATAAAATTATTTTCTAAACCTCGCCACTTCAAGGTATGAATATTCTAGTGAAGATACATAAATTATTCCTCAAGCTTTGAAATTAAAGGCATACACAGCTACGCGTAACATTAATGAACGGTTTTCATTCTTTCCGAATTAAGCAGCTCTAGCTTAAGTCAGACCATTATGTTTATCTCGACCAAATTTTGGATCAATTTCAGATTAAACTAAGTCCCACTTTTTGAAGCGTTTACTAGAAATAACACTCTTTGCGGCGACAAAATTCGGTTTCCACAGTTTTGGAATTTGTTTTAACAAGTTCTTCGTTTCGTATGCGACGAACGAACTATTAAGTTACTTTTGTCGCAAATTATTACTTGGGCCGATAGGCCACGAGGTTGGCGAGCGCGTGTTCTTGTTTTTTGTGTCAACAAGTTACATCACGTGACACACACATTACCCTCGTCACCTTCATGAATATACTACTCAAACGTTGCTTTTGAAGTTAGATTATAGACAAACTCTGTTTTGAAGCGGACTCTGTACGTGGTAAACAAGGCCAATATTTAAGTTGAACTCAAAGTGAATCACCGACTTGAACAACCAAGATATTTCGAAACTGTTTGCAAGTGAACAAAAAGTCATAACACTTTCAAAATTGCGTGGACAGTTAAATTATAGGTAAGAAAAATAAATAAATTTTAATAGTTTATATTGAATACATTCGAATTGCTTTTTTCATTCTTTTGAATATTCAAAGATTGAAAGTATCATTTCTGTATTCTTGGTTTAATAGCTGTCGCTCACGACGTGATCAATTTTATAAAGAGTTGTATGGTTCACCGTATAACGTGCGTGTTGATTGGTTAACTACTACCGCCATCTTGGATTTCATGGTCGAGCGGCTATGGTAGCGAACAAAATGGAAAGAAGGGGAAGGGAACTTGGTGCTCAATACCGCTCGACCACGAGATCCAAGATATTGGCAACGTCGTGCCCTGTAAACTTTTCGCGCTAACAACCATCTATAAGCTAAGCAGGCTAAGTAATAGTCAACCTGCGTTTACAAAAAAAGTTAGTCTTGATTTAGCAGAGGGTCCAGTGAAGGAATGAAACAAAAGCAAGAACGGTAGAAAAAGTTTCACTTTTCCCCAATCTCGTGTTTTTCCTGCCACAGAAATCGCGCACTGCGTGGACGTAAGCAACAAAACATCCCCATAATCCCTTACAGGGGAAAAGGTGAAAACATAACTAAAATACTTTTACCGCTTTTGTTGTTACTGCACGAAACGGCTTACCTTTATTGTGATTTAAGTTTGAAACAATAAAAACATACCATGGTTAAAATGCGGAAACCTTTTATATCGATTCAGTAATGAGGTTAAAATCCTTAGTTAAATGCTATAATGTTACTAACCATCTTTAACTGAACCCATTTGATAGTGCTTTCGAACATAATAAGGAAATAAGGAAAATAGTTATCTTAAAGCGCACATGAAGCGAAATTTTTTTATTACTTCAGTGGATAGACCTTGCCGAATGAAAAATGATGGTGAAAAAGGTTTGTCAAAACATTTTGATATATGGTTCTTGAGATATTAACATTTAAAGTTTTCAACTAATGGTGCGTGTGTCCTTTGTATAGTTGTCTACCTTCACCACATAACTTGTTAAAGTTGGCCCAGACTCTCCGCGTGTCTATTTACCGTTTCCTGTTGGGAAAAGTGGTCAAGGAAAACAAAAAAGTTGTTAAGGCCACAAAACGGTCGTTTCGTTTTGGTCCCGATCTACTTGAAGAGATCTGAGTACGAGCGACGGCGTTCGTCACTTTCATTTATGTTTATTAATCTCTCAATTTTTTTTCTTCACCCCTTACCCGGCCCCTGGGGCTTATTAGGACCCACTGATCATCAAGTGGTCAAAATTCAAGATTTAAATTTTACTGAGCTGCGTCATGTTCGGTGTTTGTCTTACCCTGTTTTTGTTTGGATTACATTACGGAGAACAAGAATCTAGAGTTTAGAATTCAATAAATTTATCCATATCTTTGCTGGTCTCTGTTGTCTTGTTTTAAACGTTACAGAAATTTCTCATCCCTCCCCCGTTTATTTTAAATTTTCTAAAAAAATTCCCACCCTCCCCTCCCCCCCGTCTGTTTTGACCCCCGGCTCGTTTACTAGAAGGCACCTGAGTGTATCGTAACTCACTTGTAGACTGCCGAGCTCCGTGTTTATAGAATATGGCCGCGAGACAGCTAATACGGTTTCTAAAACTTGAATTTAATTTCGCTTCTAACCCGGTTTTCTGCGTTTCCTATCATTCGACTTTACTGCATACCCTTAATACTAACGTAACAGCTATATTTGAGATTATTTCAAGAAGATTTGAAGCTAAAATCTGCAAAATAACTAAATGTTATTTGCCGGCCGGGAGGTCCGTATTGAGAAAAACTGTGCCGGCCAGAGGTCTTGCATAAGGACAGAGGCCGTACAGTAGACCGAGGGGACAGTATTTCTCGACCTTCCGGCCGGCAAATAACGTGTTTTTATTTTTTTGTTCGGCGTGCGAGCGGGCAAGATGAAACATGTTTGAAGAAGTTAAGTGTGTCCACGCTAGTGCTCTGTCAGAAAATATATTTTCATTCACGCTGCAAACTCAATACATACAAGATAGAATAACTAATTAGCACATTAACCGGAAGTGACGCATATTGTAACATCCTCCCTTCTTTATAGAATAAAAACACAATAATGTAAAAATATG
>JAOBRD020130122.1:0-10080 GCA_027575215.2 Hydrozoanthus sils | reverse complement strand
AAAATTAAGAAACGAATTGAAATATCTAAAATTGAAATTGAGAAATGGTTAAAGTGCTATTGAAGCAATTTGAAATATCTAAAATTGAAGGTTCGAACAAACGGCCCCGGGTGAACTAAATAAAGCCGATGTTACTACACGATCAAACGTTTAGTTGAAACTTAATTGTGTGCAACAACGATGCAAAATATGTTTCACCAGGCGTAACAGCAAAAGGTTGAAACTTGTTTGGGAATGTTGATTGGCTTTGCTTGCGCAGCGGTGGTGTAACAAGATCGAGTGAGACAAGGCATAAATTGACGTTACGCAATGAGTCATTCTGACTATTGCAGCCGTTCTGGGTACCGTGAAAGGCGTAATATAAAATATGTATAAAATAATGCTGGAAAAGGCTTTATGAGATGTCAATTTAAGAATTAAAAAAAGAAGCACGTCAATTTGTGAATTTTTATAATCCCAAGTGCACCAGAGTTTCATAAACATTTGACCTAACACGCAAAATACCCAAAAACAAAACAAAAATTTACCTGTAAACAGAGGTCTCTAAAGTCGTTTCTGTTCGTTTTAATCTTCCTTTAGCTACAAGTAAGTTCCAAACAACCCTCGTGCTTTACAGAGGGCCCTTTTTATCCACAACCTTGAAAATCTAGCCTGGTTCTGCCAAGATTTTGAAGGACACTTTGCTTAAAACCATTCGTGCAACACAAATCTGCCGTGATGCATTGTGGGAAAATTGTCAGAAAGTCTGTCCCCCCAAATATTCAGATTTTTTTTTATAAGTCTCTGACCAGGCTTAGTTTCTACAAAAAAATATTGCCCATCCGTTTTATCTGTTGATCAAACTAAATAATTGTAAATGTAGCTGGAGACACCTGGCACATTTGCTCATTTTGCCATTTTCCTCGAACAACAACTGTCAGCCGATCAACTTGATCGTCCCTACTTTTGTGTTCAATTCACAGTGCCAATAGACAGTTATTCGTCACTGGAAAGGATTATGCCTTCTTAGCCCTTTATGTAAGCTCAGGCACCAGAAAATGGCCAGTTTCGCACAAAAAAACACTACTTTCTCGCGTTTTGACATTTGAAACCGCCCTTTTGAAAATTGAATTATGGTATCCATGGCCATGTGAACACCTTTTATGTGACATAACACCTGCATGCTGTTTCCAGTCTTCCATAGTTTGATTTTGGAGAAAGAGCATTTTTAAGATATACCACCCTCTCCCCTAAAAGGCTTTTTATCCCTAAATTTCATTGATAGAATGACCATCTTAAGATTTCTCTTCATTAAAGGTGCGCGATTTTTTCTAGTGGCCCAAGTTAGACCGCGCACTGAAATAAAAACATACCACCCGCTACTAAACATTTAGGTCTACTATACAGTAGCTGGGGAAAGAAACTGACACTGTTGTTCCTTCATCAACTCCTTTATTCCGTCCACCATCTTCTATTTACAAACATTAAGAGTTCCCGTTGATGTTCACATACAATTCTCTTAAAAGATGGTTAGATTACACTTGGGTTTGGGTGGAATTCTGCCTTACAAAATTAATTTCTGAACTTGTATGACACTGCACATACTGGGAACAATACACATGAATTCCCTAGGTACAAGGTTCTTGCCTTTTGTTCAATTTAAATCCCCAGGGATCAGGCCACTCACAAAATTATTTTCAAAGAGGATGGGGGAGGGGTCAAAAGGATTATTTTGGGTCTGAAGCTTTGGTAAAAGTGACTTTTTTAATTTTGGGTCGCTAAAAAAGACAGTGATTTTTAGGCTACTTTATTGTTTGTCAGCTCAAATTAACAATAACAAAAGAAAATTTACTTGGTATGTTAAAAAAAGGGTATTTTGGGGGGTATACAAATTCTGAAGTTGGTGGGGAATATTAACCCCTTCATTAAAGTTTGTGAGTTGGTCCTTGGGGTTAAAACTTGAGGACCTGTCCAGGTCTGTTGAGCGTCCTCAAAGTAAATATTAGCAACTTGTATCATACACTTCTCTCTAAATGGCAAAGACCCACTCACTTTCCTTCAGGAGATCTTTCATGTTGCACATTTGAGATTACTTAACAACTGGGATACTCCAGAAAGTTACACATTTTTGATTTAATGAAAAATGTTAGCACAAAACAACAGTAATTTAGATCGAGCTTCAAAGTCTCTTACAAAAACATGTTATTAAGAATAATTAGTGCTCTATGTAGACATCAAACACCAAAAACCAACCATTTCGCACAGCCATACAATGAGGCCTCCAAACTCAAACTTTGAGAATACTAATGATAAAAACACTCTTAAAGTTATCCCAGGACTTGATAAAAAATCCAAACTTAGTGAAATCTGGGTTTCCCATGTGGTGTACAAACCCTGTAGCTATTTCTGGGATACTGTAAGTTGCATGTGTTAGTTAACTCTTCTTACTATCATCTTTCTATTCTGTAGATGCAGAAAACATTAACTTATGATGGGGATTCAACAAAGATCTTACTCAGGGTTCACACTGAAAATGAGGAATGAAATTCTAATACTTTTCCATGACCAAATGCCATTTCCCATGACCAAAAAATATTGAGAAACCAAATAATCCACTCCCCAAAAACCCAAGCTTTTAATACTTTATCCCAACTCAAAACACCAATTTCACCTTCTGAACACTGAAAGATAGCAAAACATTCTTGAGTTTAGAGCAAAACACTTGAACATTTGTTGTTTTAAGATAAACTCGTCACATGATTTAAAGTTTAAAGAGAATTTGTTTTACCAATCACAATCAAAACCAATAATAAAATGCATTTTCAAATTCCATTCATCACTTTTTATGACTTTTCATGACCGTCTGAACCCTGTTACTGTGTATCAAGATTGGTACACCTCTAAATCTGATGTATAAAAATGACTGATCAAAATCATTACTGTAGTTTGGCCATGATCTTGAACAAGATTTATAACTATAAATTGCTAACTGTAATTCCTTTAGAAGTTTCTGTTCTACTTTCTTTACATTACTTGTACAGTATGCAAAGTACTAAACTCTAATAAAGTGACAAGGAACATCACTTTAGAGATAAACTCAAGACAGAGGGAGCAATGGTTGAAAGAGTTATAAATGAAAGGGGAGGGGAGGGTAAGGCAGCATTCCACCCTTAGCATTTCGTAACAGAGCAACATCATAAGATTGTGACAGATTCCCATCTCAGTGGCAAGCTCTTGACAAAAACTGTCAAGACATGATTTCATGCTGATCATACATATTTACATCTGGGAACTTTAACAAGGAATGCATGTATCGCTCATGGTCTGTAGCAAACTACAGCGACATATTATCCTACTGACTGGGCAATACAACACCACTTGTGTTTACAACAAATGCCAAACTACCTACAACATAACAGTTCAATCCATTAGCAATAGTTTTGTAGGACAGCCAGCTCATTCAGATCTCCATCTGAAATTGGTGGTCATCTTCTCCTTCTGTGGAAAGAAACAATTTTTAGTATATATCGGTTCTGGTAAATTTAAGTTTTGGCTGCTATGTAGCTCAAGTGTTACACTGTCTAACACCATACTGAGGTTGCATTACTAAGTTAAACACTGACTTATCATACAATGATGACAGATAGAATGATTATTACAAAGACAACACAATCATATTACATTTTACTGCCATGTGTGGAGAAATATGCCCCTACATGCAGGCTTCTCAAATCTAGCAGGCTGGCAACCAAATGAGCCGCCACCTTCAGTGATTTTAGACGCCTCTAAAAGTTTTTTTACCCAAAAGTTCTGTTGGCTTCCATATGTTAAACAAGAAATATCATGGCTCTGTCAAAGAAGTTAGTTTTAGTTTAGGAAATCAAAAACAAATTATTGCTAAGCTTATTGGATTTGGTGACTTTGAGGCACTGCATGCCTCGGGAACTCTTAACATGATGAGGTTGTAGTTAGCCTTCCCCCTTTGGAATCTAGTCGCTTACATTCAAACTTTAAACCTTCTCTTCTTGGAGATTTTGAGAACCCTGTACATGCATGGGGGGCTTAAAAGAGAGGGGGGAGCTTAATCAGGGTTCGTACTCTTTTGACTTTCTGAAATTCCATGACTTTTTATTTTTTCCCTGAGGTCAAACATCAAAAGTAGTTTCATTTTTCCTTTTTCCTTGCATAAGCTAAACAAGGTGAAAAAAGGGATGTTTGTTTTTAGACACAATAGCATTACCAAGTTTAACTCTAGGAATTAAAGTGATTTATTTCCCACACGTTTCATGACATTGCATCTCAGCAAGTCTATCTGCAGTAAATTAATTATTGATTCTTCAGCAAAAAGGCATGTAATTTTGTGCAAATATATCCATGGATTGGTTATATTTTTTCTACAGTACACATATTCTGCCAATTTTTCCATGACTTTCCATGACCCAAATCAAAATTCTAAAATAACATGACTTTCCCCAGGTTTTCCCCAATCTGTACGAACTCTGTTAATAAATTTCTTGTTTCAAAAAGGCCCCAGGGATTAAGAAGGGGGGGGGGAATCATTTGAAAGAGAACTTAACAGAGAAATTTCTGTTCGATCAAACTCTACTTATAAACAAGTATAAACTATTGCCTTGGACAGTTTGTATTAGCAGGGCATCTGATAGGTGCAATAAAAAATCAGAAAGCCTTTAATAATTTCAGTCTTAGATTGTGTGAGAAGAAAGGACTATTGTGCAATAAATCATGAATTCAAGAAATCAATGATTTCAAGGCTTTTTTTACTGTAGCTTGTTTTGCTTCACTCTAAACTTGTCCATGATGTGCGCGAATAAAGAGCTTGTAAAATAAACTTGTTGTGAAACAACGCTTCCCTGATGAAATTTCTTCATTAATTATATACAAGTGTAGAAGGATCATACAGCCTGGATTTATTTAAAGTGATCAGCAATTCTGATGGACTAAATCAAAGAAAATAGTTGTTCGCTTTGCCCAAACAACTTTTCTTTAAAAACAAAAAGATAATCTGCAGGCTCTGACCTTCCAAAATGAAAAAAAGCCATAAGCTTTGAGTGTTTGTGAAATCTACATGTTTTCCTAACTGTTTTTGGGCTTTTTCAAATGAAATAGTCTTGAAACAAAATGCAGATATGAGATTTTCTTAATCAGAAAAATAATTTATTCATTGTTTATTTTTTAAGAGTCGTACAATTTTTCATATGAGTTTTAAGCGGTTTCTTGTGAATTTTGCAGGCAACCTGATACTGTAGAGCTCTGCAGTAGCTTTACCAGGGCTTGAACTTGCCACTTCTAGGTAGCCAATGCTACCAAAAAATGAACACTGGCAGCTAGATTTTTAGAACTTGTAGCAAGCTGGCCACTATAAGATTGTGTGGAACCTTTACACCTGATTATTTTCATTAAAAAGAGTTAAAACTGTTTCTAGCAAATTGTTGAACAAATGATGTGATGGTCAAATGAAGCTTATCTATTTTATTGGGCAAACATTTAGAAACAAATGAATTTATTGTTCAAGAGTTAAATCTTTTACTAGAAATAGAACAGTTGAAACATAGAGCATTTCGGCTATAAACCATGGCCTTCATCAGCTAATGCTGGAGGTCACATGATCTGGACAGATTATTTATTCCTATGCACACTGCTACAGATGCAGTGGCAGTATGGATTAAAGATTGACAACATATATGGCTACTAAAACTTCTGCTCAGGCTACCCAATTCTTGCCTGGTGGCCAGCTGACTTGAAAAAAAAAAGTAAATTTTGAACAGTCAACTACCTAAAAAATGCATCTCACCTTGGCCATGTTTGGCTGGTGCCTTGTCAACTGATGAGCTTTCAGGGCCTTTTGGGTTTTCTTCATGGATTGTGTTGTCATTGTTGTCTTCGCAGGTCACCCCAGGGATGGATGGCAGGTTTGCTGGTGGAGTCCTAGACAGGGGGGAGTTCCGCAGATCTAGCAGAAACTTTCGTTCATAGATGATGCGTGTGCCTGAATGATAGAGGTCATTAAAAACAACTGGTTTTTAAGTACTTAATGCAATGCAAATCCTTTTGTGCTACTCTATAATTTTTTTTTAATTTTGTACAAAACTACAGTGTGTGAAATTTAACATAAGGCTAAACATTCAAATTTAAAATAAAAAACTTTTTTTAACTTCAATGGTATACCATAACATCCTATTTATTTTGACAAGTGTTGAGGGGCTCACTTTCAAAGCCTTCTTGAAGGGACCATAGAGAGATAAATGTACGTCAGCATTAAATAATTTAGAGAAGTAAAAAAATGGAAAACGTAGAATGAGTATAGAGCTACCTGGCACATTATGAAAATCTTCTCAGAGCATTTTAAAAGAGTTGCAAATGAAGCAAAAAAGAAATGATGAATCTGCAAGCCTAGATTAGTTTGCAAAAGAGCCTATAATTTGCTATCAGATGGTTTAAAACCAACCTCCTACCAAAATGTTTTACAGATTTAAAATATATTTGTCAGTTATAATCCAGTGTACATGTACATGTACATTAACCAAAACAAACACAATCTTTTATGTGTACACAAAAAAATTTCAAAGATACAACAGTTTGAGATTATTATTACAGTGGAAGGCACTGAAAAAAAAATTACTGTGCTGCTGTAGAAATTATAACTGATGAAACGTTTGGATAAAAGGCTAAAAGTTCAAGAAAAATCTAAGATCTGAGCACCATTAGTGATGACGAGTTCTTAAAAAAGCTTGGATTTTAATTAACATTTTTAATAATATTTCTATCAAATGAATGAAGCTTTTGTTATTTCTTACAAGTTGTGCTTTTTTCAAATATCGCAGTGCTACTGTAGCCCCCTTTGAGCTCTACAATTGAAAGCTTGGTAATATTAACTTACCTACGCCAATTATTACAACACCTTTAATTAGAAACAATCATACTGATGACCTTATTTAGTAGTTAAGATTAAACAAGAACAGAATTAATACCGATGCAGGTTTCAGTCCCAATGCTAAATAAACAATTCAATGATGTGCTACAGATCATTTTAAACTCTTCTATTTGTGATGTGTACAGTATCAAGGCAATCACTACAAAACAGATCACTATTAAGTCAAAAAGTAAAAAATGATAAATTTTGAAAAAAATGATGTCTACCAAACTCTCACTCTTCTCCAGAAAAGGAAGCAAAACCAAAGATTCATCTCCCGAACAAGTTTGCTCTTTTTTTAATGCACCTGCTTAATTGCAAGTTTTCAGCATAAACTAATTTTTTTGTGAAAAGATTGAATGTACATCTTCTGTCAGGATTGTCTGACTTCTTTTTGGCCATTAAGTACAGTATACCATCAAATCTAGCAAATGCAATTGAATTTACATCAAAAGCGAGGCTGGCAACAAAAATTCCACAAATAAAATTAATGCTTCCACAGACAGTATTAAAACATTTTCTTGAATTGACCCTATGCATAACTTGCAGTGATTTAAATATTCTTTTCTCTACATTCAAGACTAATACCCACAAACTCCAGACATTATTTTGTGAACATCCTCAACATCAGTTGGCTGAAAGTCATCTCAAATGAATAATTGTGGGACAGGACCAGACAAACTGCAATCAACTCCGAGATTAAGACAAGAAAATAGGGATGGGTGCTGAGGCAAAGGCAGCCAGAAAGATATATAAACCAGGCTGAAGAGGGTCTCCCAGAACTATGTCCATTGAGGGTGTGTTGTTCCAAACCTTCGTTCCCCAGGGAATTTAAAGTCATAGTACATAAATCTTTTAAAGATTTTATCCATTTTATACTTTTAACATTTTATATTAATTTATGCTCTACTTCTTTCAGTATAGGGCTCTTTTTTACTGAGTGGATCAATTTCGATTTCTTTCATTTGGCATATGAAATTATACATACAGTATCTGCTCTCAAGTCAATGGAATCTCTTAAAGTCACATCAGTATTTGGTTAAAATGTTGTCTAAGCCCTACTGTGTTGATAAAATGAGTAAAAACAGCCATACAAAAACTAAAAAAATGCGATTGAAAAGCAGAATTTGCCAGTTTTCTCAACTGGTAGTGTTGCTCAGCTTTAACGATACATGTGACCTATGAAGTAGCTATGAGAACTCAAGTGCAAAAGTTTGAAAGCCATGAGTGCAGGTTAAGTCCACCTTCCACAATGTTCGAGCTGTCACCGGCCCTGTACATCGATGAACCATGATTGAAAATAGTTGAAAGTGTTTCGCAAGCAAGTTACTGCAGAGCCAAATTATCATGTCTTCTTCACTTCTGGCTATCCGAATTTTAACTGAGAACCTTCACTTTTTACCGTTGTTGTGGCAAATTGAATATCGCAAACACAGCAAGACTTCTAAAAAGGTCATTTTTATGGTACAAATAACATTTTCCAGGGAACATTAGGAGTGCTTTAGAGATTTCCGGTTCATCATCAAAGCCACAACACTGTCACACGTTGCATGCAAAGCACAATGAGGTGACAAGAATTAAAGAAAAACAAATGCCAATACCCATTCCACAAGCCAACAAACTTGTTGATGTTAAAGTTCTTAAAATTGAACTGAATAATTAAGTAGCAAAATACAGTACTTGTCACTAACACTCACTGAATATCGCAAACACAGCAAGACTTCTAAAAAGGTCATTTTTATGGTACAAATAACATTTTCCAGGGAACATTAGGAGTGCTTTAGAGATTTCCGGTTCATCATCAAAGCCACAACACTGTCACACGTTGCATGCAAAGCACAATGAGGTGACAAGAATTAAAGAAAAACAAATGCCAATACCCATTCCACAAGCCAACAAACTTGTTGATGTTAAAGTTCTTAAAATTGAACTGAATAATTAAGTAGCAAAATACAGTACTTGTCACTAACTTTGGGCCCCAAGTTACATGGAGTAACTGTTACTGCTCCATTTAATACATGACAGGTTATTTATGCTTCTAAAAAAAGGTTTACAAAGCACTTTAAAAGTTTTATGATCAGGCAAGCGTTCAAGGCCTTTTCAAGAACATTCATCTTCTACCACTATGAAACAAGTTGCTCTCTATCAAACTTGAGACTGATTCCCAACGTTTCGACTCTACTCTAGCCTACATCATACCCCAAGTAACTTTTTTTAAACTTTAGACTGTGTAGAGTTTCCTGTCCCCTGAACCATCTTTCACTCTGATGATTCTCTGTTAACCTAAAAGTTCTAGATAATAACCCCTCCCCCGCTAAAGCTTCAAGTTCCTAATAATTATTGTCCCCCCCTCCCAAAAAAAATTCAATGAACAAAAAAGCACCAAAATATTTCTGCTCATGAATGGTAAAACTTAAATGTTTGTACATGTACTCAAATTCTGTACCGTTCGTTAACTGTAAGTTAAATATGTTTTTAGTACTCAAAAAATGTAGTATTGCTTCAGAAAAACATAAAGTTGCCTCTCTAAATATCACTCAAAGCTTATTAGGGCTTTAAGGGTAACTTACAGTAGAGAAAGATACAAAGTTCCAAGGTTTGACATATTATATGGTAGTCAAAGATGGAAAGTATTCCACTGTAAGCTACTAAAGATTAGTGGACTTAAATGAATTTAATATTATCATTTATTTTTTGCAGTAGTTAAAGGCCATTTTAGGAAACAATACTGGAATCTGGTTAACACCATTAACAAAACAGAGGTATAGATCACATTTAAGATACAGAAAAGACATATAGTTTAACTTAAGTAGCTAACAAAAACACAAAAATAATCAGTTTGTTTCCGGACTCTCAGTTTCACGACAGGCCTATAAACTCAAATGAACAACATATTCCGACTTTATAAACTGATAAAATTAGTTTTAAAACTAAGTGCTTCATTTTTTCGCACCGAATGCGCGTTCCCACTTCAACACCAAAATAGAACGTTTTTATCTTCAAAGTACTGGCAAATTTTTTTGCAGTTGTTAAAGGCCATTTTAGGAAACAATACTGGAATCTGGTTAACACCATTATCAAAACAGAGGTATAGGTCACATTAAAGATACAGAAAAAGACATACAGTTTAACTTAAGTAGCTAACAAAAACTCAAAAATAATCAGTTTGT
>JAOBRD020130014.1:0-10080 GCA_027575215.2 Hydrozoanthus sils | reverse complement strand
TGATTTCGCCTGTTTGCGAGAGTATAAAATGGGGAAGGAGGCATGCGAGGTTTCACATCATATCCACCTTGAACTTGTTCGACTTACTCTGCCTAGTGGAGGAGGACGGAGAGGATCTCTTATTACGTCGCTATAACGAACTCTTGGGAGGACGACCTCCTTCGCCTTCCCGTCCGGATGAAGGAGAAGAAGATCCCTTGGTTCGTATCGTCAACGATTACGAATTGGGATTTAGTCCTATCGGCGTGGATTCTCGTTCTAGTACGTTCCCCCCTCCAAGCGTCTCTGAGACGCTTCGAAGACCTGGAGGATCCTTCCGTGTGATTAGGAGAGGATGGCGAACCCCCTACGACCTCAACCACCACCACTCAGGTAGCCGGGGTGGGAGAAGAACAACAACAAGAAGAGGTTCGCCGTGGGGGAAGAAGAAGAAGAAGAAGAGCAGGAAGAAATCCACGTCCTCGCGAAAATTTAGTAGCTCAACGACGTCGTGTCGTGCAACAAGACGAAAAGGCCGACTGATATCGCGACATTCAATCCGTCACCTACACCAAAACCATCACGACCATATATAAAGGAGGGGAACCGCCCACCGTCACCCGTCATTTGACTTGAACCCACAATCCCCTCCCTCCACGACCCCGATCCGTGTAAAGGAGATGGAGATCGACGTCCGTTGCGAGGCTCTCGAAGTAAGCCGTCTCTTGCAACGTTTCCAGCGTCGTTATTACAAACGGTATTGGTGTCATCGCCGCACTTATTTTGGATTCCTCAAGAAGAATGCGATTGGGAATGGAGCGAGTTTGACCCTCATGCCCTTGGGGATCGTCACTGGAGCGACCACCCAAAACGTCGTGGTCGTGTCCGTCTTGTTGGCGGTCAGTGCGATGTTGAAAGGGTGTTTGAAATACAAAAAGTGGACCCAAAAACAAGAAATGACCCGTTTTGCTTTTTCGTCATACGACAAAGTCCTCTCAAGCATCCAACATTTGGCCGATCGGTCGGACACGACGGAGAATGACGTGGAAAAACTGACGCTCGAAGCGCGACTCCACGACGACTTGATCCTTGATTTTGCTCCCCCTCTGACCGATTCGGCCTTACGTCATCATCTTCACCACGTCCAACACTATAAAAAGGGCCGGTACGACCCCGATGGTCTGTCTTACTGTTCGGGTTCGAACGATGAGAAAGATGACGACGACTCGAAAGCGACGACGATCCATCTTGTCTAAAAGGCGACGACGGCCTACCTTATCCTTCCAAGAACAACGTCAACTCTTGAGAGAACTGTTCAAGACTCGTTCATTCCGCCAGGGTCAAAAAGGGGGAAACCTTTAGAAATTCTTTGAGAATCTGGGAAATAAAATCCTTCGTTCCGTCCAAGCGTTGGTCACTTAGTGTAAAAAGGGGGCAAGACCAGGACCTTGTTCCCACATCGGATAATGACCCGAACCAAGAAGAACAAAACTAGAAAAAAGACACGAGCAAGAACAACAACACGTCGTTCTCATAAAAAAGGGGAATCCTTGGAGCACTAGCCAAAGGGTTATTGGGAACCTTAGGAGGTGATTTATTAGGGGATCTATTGGGTGGAGAAGGATTAGGAGGAAACCCCTACGCCTCGAGACCCCCACCACCACCGCCACCAGGTTATTATTACGAATCCGCCTAAAACACTCTCAAAAGCATCATGCCGAGCCGATCACGTCGTTCTACTACAGATTTCACCTTCTGCCAACAACGAGGTCAGGGTTTGCTGGGAAATTTATTCGAAGGGTTTGGTCGCCTCTTATTCCGGAGAGGAAGATGAGCCCTCGTTCGTTCGGGAAAAAAGTATTTAACCAAGAAGACCTTGAAAAGTTTGGCCAAAACGGCCGCCCAAGAAGCCGCAAAAGGAGCTGTGACCGTGTCAAGTACAGATTAGGTCAAGCCTACTGGAAGATCAAGAAGAAGAAGAGATGAAACGCATTCGTTGTCAAATGCCTTTTCTCCAGGCTTTGTTCCAAGCGAAACGAACCCCGCGCCTTCGTCGGGAACTCTTACGACATGCCAACAGTTGGTTCTGAATCTGTTTCACGGAGACGTCGACGTTCATCCCGACCTCTTACCCCGTCTATGACGTCACAAACACGCTTTAAGAGAACTCAAGAAGAGAAAAAATTCCGTCAAGAAACGACGTCGCCCCTTATTACAACAAAAAGGGGGAGTTCCCGGTTGGCTTAGGGCGAAGCGTGTCAGTGTGTGGCGCCCTGCGTATAAAAAGAAGCGATGCGTCGATCGTTTTTCATTATTCATCATGAAGGAAGTCTTGATCCTCTCCCAAGGCGAAGACCCCCAACACGTCCAACAGTACAAAACCGAATTACTACGAGACGATCCTCATTTGAATCGAGGAGCCCAAGCCGCAGCCAAAAAGAAAAGTCTCCTGCAAGATCCCACTCTCTCGAAACATAGACCCACTTGTTCAAATGGCTTGCTCAGTCGTTTGAAAATCAACCCACTCATTCGAACACAGGTGGCCCATGCACAAAATCAGTGCAGGCCAAAGTCCAACAAATCAACCAATTGGATACTCAACTCGAGCGCGTCATCAAACGTCTAAGTCTATTTCCCCGACCGATCTCGGAAGCGGCAGCGGGGGGCGACGACGGCGACGATGAAAAAGACAGTGACTTTACTTTCACCGCTTTCGACAAATGGATTAAAAAAATGCTTCAACAGACCGCAAAGAAGAAGAAACTACCACCACCACACCCAGACGGCCACCACCCAGACAACCTCGTCTCCTTCCCGCCACCTCACCGACCCCTGGACGGTCTCGTCCTGCAGACTCTAAACTACCTCCGATCCCTCGTACGCCAATAACAACAACGAAAGAAAAAAGTCCAAAAAGTTTCTTTGACGCCGCCTTGCAAGAGGCCGTGGGTCGTTTCGTCTCCCCTATAAAAGGAAACCCTCCCACCAAGATCAATCTCCTCAACCCTGGTCCACGTTACGTTCGGGAATGCATTGGAAACCTTTTTAACGGGAACCATGGGTCGTACCAAGAAAAAGACAACGCCACGCCGACGACGACGACGGCAAAAAGGAAAAGGGGTGGATCTTCAAAAATGGGTGCCCGAAACGGGAAAAGAATTCCATTGGCCTGGTTATCAATATTTGGGACCGGGGTCTCATCTCAAGAAACGTTTAAAGCGGGGCGATCCTGGCATCAATCGCTTGGATAACATTACCAAACGACACGGTCTGGATTATTCCAAAGCCCGAACCCTCAAGGAGAAACATTGTGCCGATCGCAAAACGATCCAAGCCATCGACGCTCTCAAGGGCAAGAAAACGGGGACGGAACTGTATCATGAAAACCAAACTGAAACTAGGCTTGTAGTAAAAACCAAAAGCTAAAATAAAAAACAAACGTTCCATTTTTTTTATTGTGGTGGTGGTTTATTGACAATGACAAAGGGTATGGAGCCAAGTCACACGATGGAAGACGCGAGTGACATCGCGATAACTCGACGTGCCAGCACATAAGCGATGGGTTTCGACATGAGTATCGGCATGAAACAACACGCGGCGCGAAGTGGGAGGACCTACGTAAAAAAAATCAATAAAAAAGGGTCTGAGAGGAGAAAGGTCTCTTGACTAATAAGGCTCTAAAATCACTTCGACCTCCACACAAACGGGTTCCAACATCGTCCCTATGTTCGCAATAAAGATGATCAAACGCTTCACAGCTCGTTCCTGGTGGTAATACCTTTTTTTAGAACGAAAAAACAAATCCTAGTCTAGGTACGAGAAGGCTACCAAGGAGGGTCGTTTTCGTAACAGAAGAGGCGGGATAACACACTCTGCCATCCTGTTAAGCTCACCACCTTTTTTCAGTAGAGAGTGAGAAATAAAAAAAAAGATATAGTGTTTACCTAAAAATAAACGTTCGCCTATTCTCGAATATATTTCACAGGTCCACACAACAACCTCCTCGGTTCTAATACTTCTATAACGATAATACTCGTTTCCTTTCTTTCGTATGTCTTCCATATGTAGACAATAGCCATATCTATCGTTCGTTATCTTTAGGATTAAAAAACATTCCTATTAGTCTATTACCTTAAATTAGCCGAGAAAGAAATAAGATTTCATTTCTATAGCAATAATAATAACATCCTCTCTTTCGTATGTCTTCCGTATGTAGACAACGTCCATATCTATCGTGCGTTGTCTTTAGGATTAAAAAAAACACAAAAAAGAGCGTCATTTTTTTTACTCGATCAAGTTATAAATAGAATAAAATAGCTTTCCATTTTTACAAGTCGTAACCACCGCTCTTCCTCTTCCGAATATCTCCTACATGTTCACACAAACTAGTGGTTCTCCAAGCTATGGTTACCTTGTTTTGAAAAATAATACCGATTACACTAAATGCGAGGCATTATGGCTATAGGTACGACAAGAGACGAGTCTAGTCCTCCCCGCCTGATACTTCTACAGGGCCTCTAATAACCCTAAACGAAACCAGGCCCTTAACCTGAGAGGATCTAACACAAAGGGGTACATTAATTGGCCGTTTCTTCCTCTACACGGGGATAGAGATGGATCTGGAACGAGTAAAGGTGCCGGTATATTTTCGAGTACAGCCCGGGGTAGACTTAACGTCCCGCACCAGCATATTACACCAATGACCTAATAAGAAAACAACGTACGCAAAGGTTCAAAAAAGGTTCCATTCCTTATCCTAATAAAAGTAGTCCCACTCAACAGGCTATCCCGTCTAAGGTCCATATACTCGCACCAACTACACGCTGGAATTCAAAAGTAATCTATACCCAAAAGGAGGACCTATATGAGGGTAAATAGAGAGACTCGATTACTTCATCACTCCCACCACTTCCTTAGCCGACCTACATTACCCACTTGTGGCAATAAATCACCACGTAAATGGGCAAGATATCTTAGAGACTCTTCACCAGAGGGAAGCGAACGAAAAGGATGAAAATAGGTTCCACTCCTTAACCTCATATCAGTCCCACTCATAAATCTATAATACATGTAATCTACATGTCGACACCATTCTTCTTCCTTGAGAACCCATTCGCATTTTACCCACAATGGGAGGACCTAGATGGTATAGATAAAGAGAGAGACTCGATTACTTGATCTTTTCCTACATCAACCACTTGTGGACACAATCTAGATGGTGATAGATCACACCAGACCCTCTGACCTAACATTGAGAAACAAAAAAGGACCCTTAGGGTGACCAAAAAAACAAAGGGCACGATAAAAAAAACACTCACCGTGCCATGTTGTTTGCATCGGGGAAGGGTATGCAATTCTTGGTGGACCCGACGCCAGGTGGAGCTGAGATCGAACGGGACCCATCGTTCGTGCCGTTCGATAGGGGGAAGATTGGTTCAATCGCATCGTCGTTCGACGACCCGTCTTAAGTCCATGCTCTCCACCTTACGGTCCACTCTCTCCTTGGCGTCGACCAGGTCCTGCACTTGCTCTCTCCAAAGAAGAGAGAGCGCCTCCACCAAAACCATAGAGGCAGGTCGACCAATCAGGTCCCCGACATCGCTTCGAGGTCCTCGGCCCGATCGTAAATCGTGGCGGAAGGACGTTGCGCCAGCTTTTCTCGCAACCCCTTCTTTCCCAGAAAGTACCGACGACGGGCCGTACCTTTTCATTAAGGCTCCTCCGTCTCGTCCCCGTCATGCCGGGTAAAGGTGGCTGCCAGTTCTGGCGCCAACAACACCTCGGCCGTCTCTAAATCACCTCCTCCCTCCAAAAAAACGAGCGGGGGAGGCTTACCTTTATCTTTTTCACCTCCCAACCCCAAAATCTTCTTCTCATTCCAAAGAGCCATCTTTTCTTCTTCCAAAAATCCGTCAAAAAACACACGATAAGAGTTTAGCCTTCTGCAAAAGTTTGCAAGTGACTCGAACCAGAGCCGCGTTCTGGTTTTATAATCGAGAGGACGTCATCACTCCTTATTTGGGAAGAAGGAGGGGGATGAGGGGTATTCCCCTCCCTCGGGGGACGTCCTCCTATTCCTTATGGGGAAGAAAGAGAGGGGATGGGAATATCCCCTCCCTTTTCAAGGATGACGTCATGGTTTTTTGGCGGGTCGATATAAACTGAACGCCGCCAGAACCGTCACTTTGCTCCAGAATCCTAAACCTAAACAGTGTGTGTTGCAGAAAGAAGTTTAAAAAAGATCGAAAACAAAGTGCTCTATCTCGAGGTGATCCTGCACTATGGAATCGTAGAGGTACTTTATTTATTTTTTGACTTTTTATTTCTTCTTTTTCATCGATTCAGAGAATCCAGTCGCTGCCTCCGAGGCCACGTTCTCCGCCGCTGCCGCAGCCACGGCCCAATTTTTTATTTTATTTCATCGGCTCAGAGGATTAATTTGAATTTATTTTTAATAGTTGGCCCTTCTCTTCCCCCGAATCGACAGGGGGACTTTCACCTCGGCCGCCTCTAATTCGCAGTCTTGGACATTGGGCATTAACCAAGGACCGGGCCCCTTGAGGTACATATAAATTTCTGGTTCCGTTCCCAAGGTCTCGTAGGGCGTGTTCTCTTCCTCCGGGGGGTCCTCGTGCCAATCACTCCGATATCATCGTTGGCCGCCTAAATTTCGCACGTGGGTCCTCAGGACCATGTACTTGTACGCGGGATCGTCCCTACAATTTTTAATCTTTGCGTCAATCCCCGGGACTCAAGCAATCACTTTGTCCGCCTCCACTATCAGGCTTACCATCCCGCCCTCTTTCTTACTTTTACCTTTGGCGTTCGGGACAATCACACTCATTTTTGAAGTCTTTCTGTGATACGCGTCTCCTTCAACTGATCCCTTCTTCCGGTTTCCTCTTTTTTATACTTCCATTTGACGTCATCCCACCATGACGTCATCTCGATTTTCATTGGTTCCCCGTTTCCCGCCCCAACCCTCTCGACCAATCAGCGCTCAGTATTTGTTCCAAAGTGGGGGACATAACTACTTAGATTGAAGAGGCTATTCCAATGCTAACTTTTGACGATGACACGAAGGTGGACTTCGAATAAATTGCCGTCTACCATGTTCAAGGACGTACGATACATCCTGTTTTCTCCACTTCAGCGATCACAAACAATACTTGCATACACAGGTATAATGATATATATTTCTGGGGGTTCAACATTTTTGCAAATAGCTGTATATATTTCAAAGATCCAAACTTTGAACCAGAGGAAGCCACTGAATGTTATTTATAAGGGACAACCAGCAGCAGACACGGATGGAGTAATGAAGCAGTTTTTTACAGATCTCATGAATGTCATATGTGAGACATTTTTTCAGGGGAGCACGTTTAAAGTCCCAAAGTACAATGCTAGTATAGTTAGTTGCTTCTTTATTAGTGAAGTACACTGGAACAATAATTGTCCATGCACTGTGTCCTACAAGGACAGACAGGCTTTCTAGTCTTCAGCGAGGGAGTTTACTACTATATTGTCAGTAGCAATATTGATATGGCAATGCGGATGATCAGTGTCAATGATTGCAGTGAGAGAATTAAGGACTTTATTTACAAGGTAATGTTTTGCATGAAGCCTTTCAGCTATAAGCCCCTTATTACAAATACATGCCCTCTACACTGTCATTAGTACTGTAATTTTGTGTCCTAGTTTCAATGTTGGTCATTGTACATTTTGATACTTCTAAATTTAGAAAATCTTAACGTTCCTGTATGTTTGTTTAGCCTGGGGGAGTGAGGGAGACTGGCACACGTAGGGCCTTGATTTTAAAAATGACTCCAAATTCTCACCCTGTGCTTACATCCCAGTCTCTTACCAGACTTGGTAACCTTCAACTCCTTGAGAATTTGAATCAACATACTGTAAACACACACATTTTAATTACACTGCGGTAAAAGTTGATAACAATTACAGTTTTCACTTTTTTAAGTGTTAATAGAATAATGTGTGTACAAATAACAGTATATTATACATTGCCAAACTTATACCTGAGACAATACCAGCTTTCGCAATTTGACAGTTTTCTCGTTTTGGCAATTCATCAACAGGTTGCAGGAGCTGCAGATGTAAGTACACTTGACCAAGAAGAAAGTGTTGAGGTTCTTTCGGCCGCGGAATGTGGTTTAACCGAAAAATTGACGGTAGGCTAACACAGTTGTTTATTGATTTACATAAGTTATATTATCCATACTGGCCATACCGCCACAGCCATTACTGGATTATTCCAAAGCCCGAACCCTCAAGGAGAAACATTGTGCCGATCGCAAAACGATCCAAGCCATCGACGCTCTCAAGGGCAAGAAAACGGGGACGGAACTGTATCATGAAAACCAAACTGAAACTAGGCTTGTAGTAAAAACCAAAAGCTAAAATAAAAAACAAACGTTCCATTTTTTTTATTGTGGTGGTGGTTTATTGACAATGACAAAGGGTATGGAGCCAAGTCACACGATGGAAGACGCGAGTGACATCGCGATAACTCGACGTGCCAGCACATAAGCGATGGGTTTCGACATGAGTATCGGCATGAAACAACACGCGGCGCGAAGTGGGAGGACCTACGTAAAAAAAATCAATAAGCCAGCCAGATAATGCTGATCCTATATTTAAAATCCTGTTAGCCCTAAAAAGTCGTTGTGTCTTTCATAGAATGACAACAAGACGAGGACCATTCAGTCAGCTATTATACATGACGTTATTTGCCGACCAAAGATTGTTTTAGATCAACAGGCAGAAGGCTTAAACACTCTGGGTTTTAGGAAGAGATTGAAGACACATCCAGAGCGCTTTATAAAGCTTTTTTGTTCCTACAGCAAATGAGCTCAAAGGCAATGATGTGGTTGAGGTGCTTTTGTTTCCATCTGGTATGAATGAGCTTAAAAATCGTGTTAAAGGGTATCTAAAACAGTTTTTGCAGAATGCTAACCGTCCAACATCAGATACGTTTCTCATTTTTACAACTGGTTCTACTTGCTTGCCAAATTTTGGCTTTGGAAAAATCGAAGTCAAATTCCTGATGGTTCTTCAATATTTGCCTGTACTTGTTTGTTACACTTGACACTTCCAAAGCATTTCGAAGATAATAACAGTTTTGATCAGACTCTATGGCAGTCATTGGGACTGCCAAGAAAAACTTTAACTGTGTATGAAGCTGTATAACTTAGCTAATGAAGAGAAGCAGATTCTACATTCATTATTTCACAATGTACAGTTACATAAACATGTATAGAATGACAAGGGTTTCAACCCTTGGGATGGTACCATCTGTTATCTGTAAGGTGGCTTTTTGGGTTGGCTATGTTGAGTTGTTTAAGCTTCTTGCTGAGAGTAGTTCAGAAACTGCATTTACAATGGCAATATATTTTTGAATGTTGTCAACTCCATTAAAACTTGTAGAGATTAGATATTGGAGGTAATGCAATTGCTGCTGATTTAGGAGATTAATAACTGGAATGATCACTCCTTCAGCTCCAGCTTCACATGGAACAGAAATATCATCTCCATCTGTGCCATAGGAATTAAGTTTTGTATCGGTGAGATAGCATCAATTGGTGAGCCTGTATCATTTGCAGCTCTCAAGAAACCTTCAGTCCAAAGCTGTCGAGGAGAATAACCATTTTCAGTACTGAGTCCATGATGATTCAATTGGTTTGTGAATTCTTGAAGGGATGTATTGATTTCAACTAAATATACAAAATGAAGGGAAAATAAATGTATTTCATTAAAAAGGTCCAGAATTCCACTTCTTTTCAACATGTAGAAACTCGTCTGTGTAGTTTCTCAAGACACCAGTGGTGACGTCCCTATGAAGCCTTTCAACCCGTTGGTTGTGAACTGAGCTTCCAGTGATTATGCTGCCTCTGTTGACCCCCCTGCATTCCAACTTGAAAGGAGCCAATCCTACGTATAATTCCAGAACTGTTGACGACTTGTTGTTGTTGGCACAATGCAGGTAGGGAACTAACCTAGAATAACGGTAATTAGCATAAATCAAGTCACTATCTATCACGAATACTGCAATCTGATTGGTTCCCTACTCGCTATCTATCAGGC
>JAOBRD020129796.1:0-10081 GCA_027575215.2 Hydrozoanthus sils | reverse complement strand
AAAGAGAAAGAGGCGGAATGTATCGCATCCGTCCACTGACATGTTTAAATAAAACTACGGTTTGACAGAACAAACCTATAGAACGCAACTACGGTTTGACAAAAAACAAACCTGTAAGGCGCTAGAACATGTTCAAAACCATGTATAAATAAGATGTAAATTGAAAAAGCATTTCGGATCTTAGAAGACCTTCGGTTCTAAGGTTCGGTTATTTAATGTCATGAAAGTTAGTATCTTAATTTAGGGTAATTTTCAGACTGAGAGTTATTTTTTACGCCTTGCATTGGTGTTTTTAAGGGGGCCATAAAAGGCTCGAGTTTTTTATTTCAACGACTTTTAAAGAAAATCCGTTGCTTTTGATTAATTTTTATCGAGTTCTACTGATAATCATAAAAAAAATCGATATATAACTTTATACGATATGACAGCGCCGCGCAGAAAGTGCCCAAATTTCAATTGTCGGGACATGGCGTTGGACCCTGGTTTGGCAAAACATCTAACGGCCTCCCCTTAGGCCAATATTAATTAAATATTTTGAACTAAACTAAACTCATTTTTGGTTAATTGAGTTAGGTAAAGTTTTTCACTTTGCTAGAGTTAATCAGTTTCAGGAAAATTATTTTTGACGCAAAAAAAATGACCAGGTGGTTTTTTACAAAGACACTCTCCTAATTAAAACGTAAGGTAGGTGAACCTTTGAAATTTAGACTAAACTGCATGGGCGGCGGAAACGGGGGAGCAGGGGGCCGCGGGAGTCACTGGCCCCCCCAATAATTTGGTTGGGGGACAGGCCCCCCCAATAATTTTTTGGTTAACTATAATAACTTTTGAATGGGAATTTCAGATCTTATAACAAACTATTAAAATTTCAACCGTGCCCCCAATAATTTATCGCTTCCGCCGCAAGATGAATTGTAAGACTTTTAACATTAGACAAACTACACCTGGGCAAGCTTGGGCACCTGTGAAACGGCCGGGACACCTGTGTCTGTGGACAATCTTGGCCTCAGGATTGGCCGCGAAAGCTACTTTTTCCCAGTAAACTTTGCGCGCTTTCTATCCGCCATCTTGGATTTAGCCTATGTTAGTGGTAGAGTAATGTTATGTAATTGAAGGGTAGAATTGATAACGTTTTGGTTTGAACAAAGATTTCCAACGCAAATATAACGTCACATCAAGCAACGTTTTAAGACATGGCTAAGCCACTTTCGAAGTTTCATCCTCGTCTATTAGGTAAGTACTGTAGTTTCAACTGTCTCGAGATCCTCTCTAGACTCTACTCAGAGTTGTTCTTCAACCCTTCTGATATAAACGTAGTCCCATGGCCCAGTGATAAAACTGTAATTATGTCCTTCGTAGTCAAGCAACATGTGCACTCTTTTACGTAGTGAGAGTAGTAGAAATACAAAAGTTTGTCGTATTGTATAGCATTCGAGGCAGTACATATATATACTTTGACTAAAAATGAGCCGGCTGCTTCCAAATCTACTTTATTGTCTGAATGTTTATTTAGCAACGATGGTTCATTTTCAAAATTAATATTTTTGTTATTCAATGAAATCAATTTCAACAGCAAAAACTCTGTGCAAGTTTATTTTGTAATGCTACTGTATGCTAAAGAATGTGTTCACCTATAAACATGTATTAGAGCTTCATTAACTCGGAGTAGTCAAGCGATACGAATCGATTTAAATCAAATGATATGTATCGATTTTTACAGAAAATCAATAGAAATTGATACCAAAATTTGATGTGAGAATATCGATTTTTTATCGATATGTCAAGTTGTATCGATTTTTACCAATCTATTATTTCAGTTAACATGCTTCACGACTAATTAAATTAAAAGTTGCTTCAAATCTTTTCAAATAATAGTTTCATTTCCATGATTTGCCTCAGCTCAAAAGTCATCAAATTAATGTATTATCATTTCTCTGTGGTGCTCTGTCTGCTTCGGAGACACCACTGTTGATTATTAACTAGTATCACTTTACATGGTGCAGGAGACGTCACAGTTCAAATAAGTAGCACAGCCAGTAACTAATCAGTCAGCCTGCAAAAGCAGCTGCTACTTCCCACTCGCCGAAGAAGTAGCAGCTGCTTTCGCAGGCTTCAAATCAGCAGGCTTTAAATTTTCCTACTCCAAAGAAGAGAGTCTACTATTGGTTAGCTATTTGAATTGAACCTCATATCAAGCTAACTCTTTTAATCAGATGTATGGTTATATACGTAATAATCGGCTTCACATCAATGTTCAAGTGGTACAGTATTTGACTTATAATGGTGGCAATTAACTAAATACCCCAAACAATCTAGATCTTTATTCACTTCACACAATAGTGTGTTAGATGTAAACCATTCGTCATGGCTTAATAATATCAAGTGTGCCCACAATCTCTATGAAACTGCAGCACTACTAACATTCAGTTTTTTTTATGCCAATAATTTATACTTATCTTTAAAATTTGATAGAAAAGATAAATCGATAACATTCGATGGAAAAGTTAAATCGATAAAAATCGGTAGTCCAAAAAATTGTTGTGCATTTGATCTTTAGATACAATCTTGATTGATATCAACTTTTATTGATTTATCGATCAGTAAATTGATATCAATATTTATCGATTGACTACTCCGGATTCATTAACCAGTACTATAGCAAAATTTCTAGCTATCCACTTCCATAAAGAAATTATAACAATATGACAATAAAAACAATTCCCTCATGACAACAACAATTTTCATTTCTCCAAGTAAATTTTAAGATATTAATTTATTTTGTAATTGTGATTCCAAGGAAGGACATCTTAGTATTAATTGATTGAACAAGACCATGGGTAGGCAATTGAATGTTTTTTAAATAGTCAAACTTAATCCAACATAATTGAACTTCATCGTATGATTGTGTTCAATTATGTTCGGTAATCAAACAAAATCGAACCCAAACTTTTCAGCGAATAGGATTTTTGAACTTAATTTGATTTTGTTTGGTTATGTTTGATTATGTTCTATGTATCCCATTTGTTTGCTTTTAACCACTACTACCAATGGCAAAATCTTGCTGGTCGCGTTTCTGCATTCATAAGTGTCAGTAAATTCTATATATTCATCGGATATTCAGGGCAGGGTCACTGAGAACTATCTAAAATCTGACCAATTAAATTAAGTTCGATTAACCCAGAAATTTTTCAATGAACATGATTTCGTTCAATTACCAAACATGATCAAAGACAATTGTTCCAATTATGTTCAATTAAGTCAATTAAAAATGTGTTTGATTATGTTCAATTGCCTACCCTGGAAATAACAAAATGTTGAGTTGTTTGTTTAGAACGTAGTTAAAGTCTGGTGTTGGTTCAACTTGACTGGTCAGTGTACTAGCCAGTTTTTGTAATCATTGTTTTTTGAACAGGAAAAGATGCTGCTGTAGCCTGTAGAACTTTGGTTAGTGGTCGATTTTCTTCAACGTCTGCAGCTGAGGTAACTATTAACTAAAGCCTATACTAAACCCCAAAAGTACTGGCTTTACATCTCCTTCTGATCCACAAGGTCTTAGTGCTTTTTTAATGGCCATCTCCATATCATTATCACTTTTATTATACTGCCACCTGGTTTGCCTAGTTGGTAAGGCAACAGTCTTTCATGCAGGAGGCCCAGGTTCAACTCCTAGTGCTGAACCTTCAGTCAAGGTCTTAAAATAACTGAAGAGAAGATGCTGCTTTTGCTCTAACATTTGCAAACAGTTAAACCTTTGTGTTATCTTGGATAAGGACATTAAACTGTAAACTCAGTTTCCTATCAGGAGACTTAAAAGAACCCACTTCAACACTTGTTGAAAAAGAGTAGGGTGGTCTCGGTGTCATGGTCTGTCAACTACTAACTGAGGGCAACTCTTAATGAGTATTAAAGTGAGTGGTACACAGTGGATGATCTAAGACCCTCAATACCAAAATCAACTGTAAATCATTGTAAAAGCAATGAGACTATGTAAATTGCTTCAAAAGCATTTCATTATTATTATTATTATTATTATTATTGTTATAATTATAATAATAATAATAATTGTTATTATTATTATTATTATTATCGTTATTATTATTATATGTGCAATGTTCACTGCTAGTTTGTTAGATCACAAGTCAGATCCAATAAATTATTACAATTTTGTTTATATCTGAGCCTGTTTGTCAGCCTTGCTGTGATGGCGAGGGCACCTAACAATGCTGAAACAGCCGGCCACTACAGCAAACACTCAGGCTCAAACTATTTTAAAGGGTCCCACACAGGCTAAGTTTTGTCTGACCATTGAGGCCTTAGTGCCATTTTACTGGCTATCTCCATACTTGTGCAGTACTGCTGATTATTCTATAATTAATTATGAGATTTTATTCTGATGTGAATAAGGCTTTTCTCGTGCCAAGATACTCTAGCAAAATTCTATCAAACACCATGATAGGGTATGCTATTTTATATTGCTAGTACTGAAATATGTTTTAAGTATGATACTTGATTGAAATCAGTTTATTAACCTTCCCACAGACAAAAAAGTCATTTGGCAACCTTAAGGTAAGTAAGGTATAAATGTAACCCTAGATAATAAATTATATGATATAATGGTCAGACTAAAATTATTATGATCTGTACAGCTATGTGCTTGATACCATCTTCGCAGTTATGAATGCAATTAAAGCAATTGTGAAATTATTTCAAGCTTTAATAGGATTCAACCTGTGATCCTTGTGATGCCAGTGTAGTGCTCTAACTGAGTCGTAAGCTACATTAAGCCACATCTGCAGGTCAGTTCTAGTGTCTCAAGTAAATGGACCTACTAGAATTGACCTTCTCCTAACAGATGTGGCTTCAAAGCTCAGTTGGTTTAAAGAGCACTGTACTCATTCAGGTATTGCAGGGGTCACAGGTCCAAGTCCTGTTGAAATCTGAATTTTTTTAAGATTCTCTAAATATTCGCAATAATATTGCTTAAAATTAATGTAATGTAAAATTACAGCTAGGCGAAATAACCTACAAACCTTTGAATAAACAATTACCTGTTTCTTCACCTAGCTACTTCCAAGATGTCAGTTTTTCACATAATTACAATACAAGATCAAAGGAAAATCGTAATATTTTTGTTCCTCAAAAAATCTGAATTACAGCCAGTTTGGTATAGACTACAGTGCTGACAAAAATTGGAATGATACCACACAAAATAAAAAACACTTCATCTATTAATTCCTTCAGAAAAAAAAATCAAAGATGTCCTTCTTTCCTCGTAATCTTAGTTTGCAACTTATGTGATATGCTAGTCTGTCTAAATAGTAGTAATTTAGTAGTAATTATATGTTACATTACCCTCTACGTATACTCTCGTTTTTGCTTTTAATGTATATCTGGGTATAAGAGTGGTCTGTTAACCTTCACGGGTTGTAGCTCTTACTACCTCCATTCATATTTATTCTTTGTATATTTGTAAACAATTAATTGGTTATTACATGGTAAATAAATAAACTTTGTTCCCAACTGCAAAAAACATATCATAATGTTCATCAGTTTATAGTTACAAGTACTGTTTTAACAGCAGCAGCAGCAGTGACAATCGACAATGACAATGAGTTATTTATCATAGAGCTGAATTGTTTTTTAGGATGAAGACAGAATCTTCACCAATCTTTATGGCAGACATGACTGGACACTCAAAGGAGCTTTAAGTAGGGTAAGGTTATGATAAATATAGTAAAGTTTTAACAAGGAGGGTGCTCTGTGTAGGGTGTTGAGTTTCCATCTGTATGGTAAGTTCTACTGTAAGGAAGAATATTCACATCTATAATTTAGAGTTTCCATATGTAGGGTAGAAAGGGCACACTGTACATGTTAGAATGCTCACATCTAGGTCAGAGTTTCCTAGTAGGACTGTAGGGTAACATTCCCATAATTTCCATATGTAAGATAGAGTATCTATAATAATATGAATAATTAGTTATGACTGAAGGGTAGGGTCTCAACATTCATGTAAGGTAGGTTTTCCCTGGTAGGGTAGGGTATCCTCATTAAGAATAGGGTTTCCTCAGTTGGCAGGTTGTCTTATTTGTAAGAAAATAGTAAATTTGTTTGTTTAAAGAAGAAACACACATTTAGCTTTTTTGAAACCAATTTAACTTTATTAATTCTCTCAGTATTTGTTTAGCCACTTCTTATGAATAATTATGCCCAGCCACAAAATTGATTTTCTTGACAAGCAATTGATAATAACAATTTAAACATTACTACCATTTCAAGTAAATGCTTACATTAGGCTGTTAATTCCTGGAAACAGGGTGACTACTACAAAGCTAAGGAGATCATTCTGAAAGGTCAGGAGTGGATTCTGAAGGAGATATCCAAGTCAGGCTTGAGGGGTCGCGGTGGAGCAGGTCAGTGAAATATATGTTACTCTTAGTATTGCAATACCCAATGTATAATGCGAAAAATCTCAATTGATGTCAAAATCTAGGTGCACATTATACATGAAACTTGTGTGTGAACAGCAATCATTTAGTACTTCATTTAATGTTCATAAAATTGATATACTGTTATCTTTAGTTAAAGATAGGTAGTCATGGACTGCATGTAGCTACAGCAATAAAGCAAGCCAGAAGTTTTGGACCGAGTCTGTCGATATTGTTGTGTAACATAAATTCACACAGCAAGGAATTATAACAGTATCACCTCAGTCAAGGGCAAGAAAAGTTATATATTTTCTATAAGCTTTCCTTTTAGCCGTCTTGTAGCGCTAACTGCAGTAAACGTGAAGTAATAGAACCGAACGTGATTTATTTACACAATAATTTGGTTCCAGGTTCCCATCTTATTGCCTGTGCTTATTAGTTACGTACACTCTCCTTGCTTGTGGTCATTCTTTTACAAATATGATGACAAAGTAGCTACCTTTGATATCAGCTGTAGCTACTAAAACTGTGTGAGAGTTCTGTCTGTGGAAAAATTTGCATGAAGGTCTCTCACTGTATAAACCAAGTTTAGCCGGGAGGCTTGTGTGAATGACCAAAGGTAAACATTTGAAAATTCCTGGAAAAAATGTCAGTAAACAAGGTTACAGTATCATCGAACTGAAGATAACTATTTAGTGGCTACAGTTTTAGGTCAGCAAGATTCAAGAACAAACATTAGCTAGAAATCAGTCCATGCAATAACTCACTGGCATTCTATGGGAAGTAGCTGGACTGATTTTGGATACAGAAACAGATGTTTGTAGTCAGGTTACATGTTAAAAAGTATAATATCTGGCTACAAAATTTTTGCTTCTGGTAGCCAACTATAGTAGATACTTGAAAAAAGTTAATTTTGAGCCCTGAATGGGACTAGTGTTTTATGATTCAGTTAATCAGTTCTATTTTCAGTAAGCTTTTATGTATTTTTTCTTAATCATTGTATTTCAGATGTTCCTATTTTTAGCAGTGCCTTTCTCTAAGGGTTTAATAGTTCTACATACTAAGTAACTTTGACTTGGTCTCACTCTATAGGTTTGTGACTATTTGAGGTGGTTAATATTCTTTTTGACTGTGCCTTGTTTTCTAGGTTTTCCCACTGGGATGAAATGGGGCTTCATGAACAGGCCGTCAGATGGAAGGTGAATCAGTTTTATTATTTAATATCTAATAATAATGATAATGGATGTCATGTGCTTAAATTACGAAGTTTTGATTGGAGCATTCCAAGCATTCTTTCTCCCTTCCTCTCTATTACTTTTTGTGGCTCTGCTTATTGAGCAGAGCCACTATGCCAACGCAATGTAAATAAGTAACCATCCACAATCGTCCAGGCATCTTAGGATACACCGCGTGGAGACTAGATTAGGGTTCAGTGATTGCTTGTGATTGGTTCAGGCGGATCAGGTGAGGCACTGACTATGCTGCTTGGTAATGACTGACTTCATCATTTTCATGTATTACATTTCTTCAAAAAAGCAATCAGATTACCCATGGAAGATGGCTCTAAAAGAACCTCTTGAACAGATGCATGAAAATAAATTAAAATCATTGCAAACTAGAACAACACTTGCAACACGTACCTGCCATGCAATGTGACTTGATCAGTAATAAGTCAATGTGTAGTTGTAAGGCTGATAATGCACAGAGCCACACGCAGTCCTTGACTGCCAATTTTTCTTTCTCCAGTTCACTTTCCAATTATTATTTTTTTCACCTTCAGGCAGACCTGAATAGCCCAATTGACACAAAGTCTAATTTAAAACAGATTGGTAGAATTATTTTTTCTAAGTTTCCATAAAAAGAAAGATTGGTGGGTAGCTATATATTATTCAAGTTTTGTGCTGTTCTCAATTCCTGTTAATTATTGATGTTAAAAAGACACTCGAGATGTACAAAGATTGGTAAAATTACAAGATGCTGTTTTCAAACAAAAAAATCTTTTTTAAAGAGGTTTATCTCAGTGGATAGACGTTGCTAAATGAGGAATGGCGGTGAAAAATTTTGTCAAAATCTTATAATGGTTCTTGAGATATTATGATGTTTTAAACGGATGACATCACAAGTGTGACAGCCAAATTTAATTTAAGTAACACTTGCAGGTCAGGTAAACTGATATGAACTGCTTTAAAAAAATTATTTTATTAGACCTGTATGTAATGAATGCTGTTTGAGAGCTGAGTCAAGCAACAATGATTAGTCTGTTTTTTTCTTGTAGGCCCAAATATCTGACAGTGAATGCAGATGAGGGTGAGCCAGGCACATGTAAAGACAGGGAAATCATGCGCCATGACCCACACAAACTCATTGAGGGTTGCTTGGTGGCTGGTGCTGGTATGGGTGCCAGGGCAGGTGAGTACAGGTGGCAAGTTCACACCCAGACCAACAGCACCACACATTTAAATAACATCGAAAGTAGTGTTGTAGACTAAATACCTTAACTAAATTACTAAATACTTGTACCTTATTACATGAAGTTTAAGTTACTTTTTAATTTAGCGAATTAAGCTAATTTTAAATTAAATTGCACCAAAATTAGGTGTCACTAAATTGGAATCGTCCTTTTTTGAGTGTACAATATGAAACTCCACCATCTGGGCTTTTTCACACAACCACACTGTTTAATTGTGGTCAATTATTTATAATGTGTATCAGGTGTCTTTTTGTATACATTGCAGTCATTTCAGCTTAAATCACAACTGAAATGGATTCTTCACTCATATTCAGTTTTGCATTCCTATATGGACTATGCATTTTCCATGTTTGTAAAAAGCTCTGGAAGCCCAGACTAAATGAAAAGCTTGACAAAATTCACAATGAAAATAGTTTGCACACTACACAGTTGCTGCAGTAAGGAAAATTGTTATAAATCATGAAAATAAGTGACTTTGTTCTAAAACTTAAATGGAAAATTGCAAAATTAAAGTATTGCTAAATACAGATTATTGTGTCACCAAAATTCACACTGTAATGAGGTAATAAAGGGAACGGTTCTTTCATGTTTCAGCGTACATCTACATCAGAGGTGAATTCTACAATGAGGCCTCAAACATGCAGGTGGCGATCAGCGAGGCTTATAAGGCTGGCTTCATTGGCAAGAACGCTTGTGGTAGTGGATATGATTTTGATGTGTACATGCATCGCGGTGCTGGGGCTTACATCTGTGGCGAGGAGACAGTATGTCCTTTAAACTTTTTTTGAATAATTATCTGAACTTACCATAATGGACACACACCTACAGTTACTGTACTTTAAATTAATTAGCTTGCCTATGACTCTGAGGTTAAAAGGATAGCGATGACCATCAGAAAAGTCCCCAAAATACTCTTAGCCAAGAGATAAGAATTTTCTACCCTACAAAATACCTCTTTGTCTTAAAATTACCCTAAAAAAATACCAATTGAAAGCTGAAGTTTTTCCCTGAATAGTTATGTAGTGGGTCAGCACTATGTCCCCTCATATTGCCCTGAATGTGATATGCAGTGAATAAAGGTGCATGCATAATAGGACATTCACCGAAGGACTTTTGTATTAACTTCTTGTTCTTATCTTTTTGTTCAGCATGGAGCAAACTTGCTATAACACTGGACTGCAAGCAG
>JAOBRD020129690.1:0-10081 GCA_027575215.2 Hydrozoanthus sils | reverse complement strand
CTTGCGAATTAAACAATAAAATTTATTATGTATATTGGGAATTGGAAATCAAGGGATCTCGAATACAATTTGGAAAACAAACAAACAAACAAACAAACAAATAAATAAATAAATAATTTTTTATAAAACTTCTTTTAACTTGCGAATTAAACAATAAAATTTATTATGTATATTGGGAATTGGAAATCAAGGGATCTCGAATACAATTTGGAAAAAAAAATTGAACGAGTGGGTTTTTAGAAAATTCAAAATAGCAGGAGCACGAGCACGATATCGCACGAGATAATCACATGATTTTCGTTTTAAAACAAAATGCATGAAAAAAATCACAGAACAAGTTTAGGATCGGAAATGACGCATCCTCGTATCCCGTCGTTGAAAGCACTGAATATTTGATTGGTTCTTATCGACTTCCAATGTATTTCGGCCAATCATCGCGAAACTTCCGGCACCGATTTTCTTTTTCCTATAATGCATTTCCTTAAAATTGCTCTTAGCAGATTTTTTCACGTATATTATTTATACACGTTCGGTGTTCCGAGGGGCGAGAAGCTCTGTGCAAGATTTTTCAACATTCAAACGTATTTTAGTGCACGGTTCACACGGAAAATATTGAATGAAATTCCACGACTTTTCCATGACCGACAAACCAAAGAATCCACTCTAAAAAACAAGCTATTGACACTTATATTCAACTTTAAATACCAATATTACACCTTCTGAACATTGAAAGACAGCGTAACGTTCTCGAATTTATTGTAAAACGTTATTAAAATTTGTTAATTTAATACAAATTCATCTTGTTTAAAATTTTAAAAAGCATTCGTTTTCTAAATCAAATTCATAACTATTAATAAAATTCTCGACTTTTCCTGGACTTAGGCTATTCCCCCAAATATTCCACGACTTTTCTAGGAAAAGGAATTTTCAAATTCATGACCGTGTGAACTCTGTAAAACACAATCTATTTTGGCTGCATATCTTTTTACTCGAGTTGTAAATAATACAGCAATTTTCTTCAAACCGGTATATATTCATCTTTATTTACTTCAACTTTAGTGAATACTGTTAAATATAAGGATCAAATTTATTGTTGCTAAATTAGCGGACATAACTCATCGCAGAAATAATTTCAATCTACAATAAATATCTTTTTAGTTTTGACAGTTCTTATAGACAAAAGTGTTCATGGTTTCCAAAACAGCCCAGCCCAATTTGTCTTTGATATTCGAGATTTATAATTATTTTACTTCTCTATCCCCCCCCTCCCAAAATAAGACAGTTTGTTTAAATACCTACACTTCTCGTGAAAAAAAATAAACACATAACCTTAAAATATAACCGTCTAACTGGAGAAAATCACATAAGATGGTTTGGTGGTTTGTTTCATAAATATTTCAATGTTTGAACGGGAACAAAAAGTCGTTGTCCATTGCCGTCGAAGCAACGTGTATTTTCCCTCCACGCCATGTTTTCTAAACACTCGCTCCACGCCTAGTTCATCTTTATGCAACAAGTTGAGCGGTTTCCCAGCCCATTCTAATCTTGGCGTCATGGATGTTTTCCACTGCTTACCAACGAATTACAGTCAACTTCCGACAACTCGAACCATCGCTAACTCGAACCAAAATTGATTTCCCTTGGTAAACATTTACAGTGAATTTACCTCGGTTACTCGAACTCACGATAACTCGAAGGTTTTTCTGTTTCCCTTGAAAGTTCAAATTATTGGGACTCGACTGTGAATTGGTTCTAGTTAAAAGGTCTTTTTCCGTTGATTTACGCTTCTCCATAAAAATAATTACAAAACGAGAAGACTTCTTTCTCGCAATCATTCGTAAAAGAACATTTGATTCGCAATTACTTAAACAGCGGCTTCGACAACAAGAGACAACACTTATCATTAAGATGCGAACATTGCTGTAATCTCAACGGCTAGTTTTGTAACTTGAAACAAAAATATCCTATAGCTTACGGTGTATGCAAAATTTCACCCTGTACTATTAGACCTTATGCATGATGATGACACAATAGCATTTTCCTGCACTAAAACGAGGCTTGATGATACTTGCTATGTAGTGTGACAAACATTTCAGTGAATAAACATGGTAGAACAGGCATAACGAATTGTTGAATAATAAAAACAGTTAAAATAGAACCAAAACTCCCGCGACCTCACATAGCATTTCCCCGCCAAGCCTCACCTTGATGCACTTTGACGTCACATGCACAATTTGGCCATTGGAGGTTAGAACTAAATTAGCAAAACTAGACTTTTTGAACGCTAAAAACCATGGGTTAATGTACCAAATGCAATTTTTCTTCAGTAGAATTCATCAACCTGTGCACGAGGTTAAACGAAATATGGCAAAACACAACATTTGTAAAACACAACGTCGCCATGCCACCAACTTAAATTTATAAGTCAGTCAGTTAAGCTCATATTGTATCCCTTAAGAAAAGGCAAGAAAAATAAAAAAAAAAACTCTGCGCGCCAACCACAGTGAAAATAACGACCTAAAATGAAAACAAAAATATAAAACGAAAAAACTTTGCAAAAATAGGAAAGCAACAAAAGCACACTTTCCAGGCAAGCTGGCCGGCTTATGACAAAACCAGTTGAAAAACAGGATTTTAAGAGATAAACAGCAGAAAAATAGGGCTATTTTATAATTTTTATTATTACCGTTTTTCAGTGATATTGAAATAGAAGTGTACTCACAAAAAGGAAAACTAATCAACTTAACTGACAGTGACTAAATCTGTAATGATGATGTGCAATTCTTGTCTTGAAAATGCCTGACATTAGACTTGAGCCACTGACACTGTTCGTGTCTTCACCTACAATAAAAAGTTTATTCAGTTTTGAAGGATCCTCCAAATACATTGTTTCATCAGTCCGTGGATAAACCTCTGCTGAAGATTCCATGTCAAGCATTTTCAATGACACGAGTTGCAGTAAACCATCATAAAAAAACAAAAAAAAATAGGTATTTTTAGGAAAAACTTGAAAAATGCTAGAAAGGGTTTTTTAGGGAAAATATTTAGGAATTTAAGGGCCGCCAACATGCCTGGATTTCCCGAACACGGAGAGACTCAACGTTAAGTAATTCAAAATGTAACTGTCGTTACTGATGGCGACTTTGTCATCAGTGCACTCCAGTCTCCATAACTAAATAACATTAACCCCTGTCTACCTTGTTCTCGCTACCAGCTCGCACACTGATTGGTAATGCCACACGGCACATCAACCAATCACTGAAGAGTATTCCGCGTTCAATGTCGGAGACAGGGTCTTACGATGGAGTTTTAACCAATCAGTTGTCTGGATCGTATTTAAACGCCATTGTAGTAACAAACTATTATTGAAACAGTTGTCAGACTGAAAGCAGTTGAAAGAGAAGTTCCCAGTAGGTTTCGCCGTCTTTATAAATCTGATTCTCCACTATTTGTTAATTGATTTATGGAACTAGCAAGATTTACTAAAACGAATTTCTTAATGCAATCATATTTTAAACTTCACCGAAGCAGACGAGTACTTTCAAAAAAGACCTCTGTACGTTCAAATAAGACCTCTGTACGTTCACAAATCAAAACGCACAACCATTTAGCTGGAACTGTTATGACGCAGCACCTCAGATCGTGTTAATTTACTTCCTCACTAATCGATAGATTTACCGAGTACATTTAAATTAACCCTCATCCTGCTAAAAAGGTTTCACAGTAAACTAAAAGAACTTTAAAACCACTTCTTGAAAACCTACGAAACGACCATTCATTTTCTGTGCCTTTACAAGCAGATTCTGAGAGTGGCCATCGCTCCAACAAATTCCGAAGTTTGTAATTTTGTCGAGATTTTGTGATTTTGATTTTTAAAAAACTTAGCAGCATAAGGGTTATGTACACTCACACTTGGCTTGAGCTGTACGGAAGTAAATTCTAAGCAACATCTCCACATCCTGTATCAGAATATTCTAAGGTCGACAACTCCGTGAATCTTCTAAGTGACCACAACTCATCTGTTTTCTCTGCATGATGAGGAGGTCACAAACCCGCCAATGACAGAGAATCCGTTCTGTTTCCAATCTTACTACCCGGCACAATTCTTCTCCGTATTATTTCCCATAAGTCATTCGTGAGGCAAAATAATCTGCCTGTCCGGCTGCAACACTGGCGAGGATAAACAAGCTGCTATCAACAGCCCTAAAGTTTCTATACACTGGACAGTTGGCTTGCAGTGGAAGCTGCCAGCGCCTCCGAACGCAATCGAATATACAATTTTCCTCTAGTCCATGGATTCTGTAGTTGTAAAGGTCTATAATCGTCTTTAAAAGTTTTTTCATGAGAGCCTACAATGACGACTAGACAATAATCTTGCAACTGTTCCTCGGAAATACAAGGCAGTTCTTTTCCTTTTTCACGAGCAATTCTCTCCACTTCTCGAACAACCATTTTTACAACTTCATTAGCTGTTGTCTTGGGCAGTACATGAAGCTGAAAAAGTAACGATCACAGCGTAGTTATTAGAAAGTGAAAACACTTGATCAGTTTATTACGACGTTCCAATCAATAGTGATTTTTTGGTCTCTAATTTTCTGCATTGTAAATAGCTACATTGGAGATTAGTAAGAGACCAACTATTTTTAAAAACAAATAATTGACTTTTATAATCGAAAACAATTGGACATTTTAGAACTTTTTTTGTGTATACCTTATGTTATTTTTAAGATCATCAGTATGGGATTCCAAAAATATACTTTCTGAAACGATTCATTTACTAATACTCTGCAAAAATGAGTAAAGAGAGTATTTGTCAATATCATGGAGGCCGCCCTGTTGCCCTGACGTCACAACGTCAAACTGTCAAAAGAACCAGCCCTATTGGCTTTTTCGGACTGTTTTATTGCTTGCATTTTTTTCAAAATATCCAGTAAAATAAAAAATAGTTTCTTTTTAAGCAATTTAACAAAAAGTTTATATTTCTTAGGTAGCAAACTGCAATTTGACGTCAGACGTCAGTGCCACATGAAACAACACGGGAAAGACTTTAGAGAGGCGAGAAAAAATTTTATTGACAGCTCGCGAAAGTCCGCTCTTTACTTTTATAGAATGCTACCTTCACTGACGCTCCTGGGGCGAGGCCTGTCTCGAAAGCACAGTAAACCTTCAGAACTCCTTCTTCGAAGTTGGCACACGCCTCTGTTCAAAGAGATAAAAGAGTTGGTTAATCGGCCAAATACTGGTCAGTTATCAGATATAAGTAGATTTTAGTTTTACATGGACAAAATTTACATCAATAAGACACAAAGCACGAGACGTTTTACACTTCGATATATAGGCGGATTTCAGTGACGTCACTTTTTATATTTGCCTCATCAACACAAATCAAACTTCAACATTGAGACAAAATTCGATAGAGTCTCGCAAAGTGAATAATCATTGAAAGTCTTAGCTCGATACACAGAAAACTTTGAGAGAAACGAGGCTTCCAAAGTTGTTAAATTAGAAAGATTGTATGGTTGGGTGGCAATAGTTGCCTCAACTCCATACAATTACTGTAAATTTTGGAGTTTTAAAAGGCTCATTTCTCCGAAAGTATCCAATGTATCAAGCTAAATATCTTACTAACTGCACTACACTCTATCGAATTTTTGACTAATTTTGTTTGGATGTGGAAGTTGAGTTTGTGCTTTTATTACATTAACAATGAAATCCGCCTATCAATATATCCGCAGCTTTATCGTACTCTTGGTATTAACTAGTATATCAATAACAAAACGGATAAGTGAAACCAAGAAGTTACTCAGCCGGCTCGGAAAATGTAACGCACTTATTCAACGTGAAATAGTTCGAGTTTCTCTGAATAATCTTTCCAGCGAATTATCAGCGTCATTTTTTGCCATCTCTTTTCGAACGCTGCCAACCCATACAGGGTAAAAAGTTTAAAAGTATTTCCAAGGAGGGCGCTAATGTCAAGCCAAGTGTATTTAAAAGACATTTTCAAATTTGTATACTTCATATTCACCCAATGTAACTGAAAGTTTCTAATTCTGATGAAATATTTTTTAAATAATCGTCAAGCATCAGTAAAAACAAAGATGATGAATTAAATGACTTCATTATACGGCCGGACGAAACCCTGTAATCTGATTGGTTGCTGGGAGAATAGGACTGTCTGGTAAGGCCCGCGGACATTACAAGTTTTTATATTTTTTTTACCACTCTATTGTATTTCAATTTCTTTTTTCCACATTTCTTTCATTTTCAATTAAACTCAAAAAAATGTAATAAAAAATTTAAATGGTTCGTACTGATTGACAAAAACAAAATTCCAGGAGTTTTCCAGAGTAGCAAACTAATTTTTCCAGAACCCAACCCATCATTCTCTCAGTGAAATACAAAACAATATCAACTTTGTCTTGAAAATCCATGCCGCCAAAACTATCGCCAGGTCTTCACCCTTCGAAGTACAAGATGAAAAAAACTGACCCAAATACCAAGAAAAAAAATTCTTGAAATTTAGTCTTAATACAAAATGTACAATTGCGAGCAAGATGCTTCAGTAAGTTTTGGTTTGTTTGTTATAGGGTTAAAATATTTTCCACAAAATTCCAGGAGTATTCCAGTACAAGGAAATTCACTATTTTTCCTGAAGTTTTCCAAGGCAACTGGAAGAAAATTTAAGGTCCGTGTAAGAACTAGGGAGCCTCCCATTGTTCTGCGGCATTTTGCTTTTCCCACACCAGAATGTTTAAATTTCCATATTGAGAATACAATGACCAGTATAAAACATAAATAAAAAGCAGTGGAATTATATTTTAAAGCAATGTTTCTTTTTTACTGTAATAATTAAACCAATCACAGAACTTTAAAACAAAAGCGAAAAAAACCCTTTTAATTTACAATGTTCCCCACGTAGAATTTTTCTTAAATTTAACGACAGGAATGTTTCAACTAGAAAGAAATGAATGAGTGAACTGGAAAGAAACACGTCAGCTTACTTATGAAGATATTGTCCATTTTTAGCCAATCGAATCAACAGTTCAATATATCACACTTAGCACCTTTCTGCAACCATTGCCGATACCTCCCTAGTTCCTACTCGGATCGTTACTAAAATTCCAGGAATTTTCCGGGAATTCGAGGATTAGTGCGAATTATGAACTTATTAACCCCAATCGCTCGTTCTTTACTGGGAAATCTCAAACCACGGTCTTGTGGTAAGAATCTCGCTACGCTCGGTCCGTACGTCAAGGACTCTGTCTGCGATTTCTCAGTAAAGACCTTGCTATCGGTTAAAAAGTGTTATGTACTGACCTGATCGAACATTCTAACAATATTCGAAAAAGCCATATAATAAATAACTTACTACCTCAATCGCTCGTTTTTTACTGGGAAATCTCAGGCCTCGGTCTTGTGGTATGAATCTCGCTACGCTCGGTCCGTACGTAAAGACCTCGGTCTGAGATTTCCCAGTAAAGATCTCGCTATCGGTTAACAAGTGTCACGAGCTTATGCCTAACAACTTGTTCTTAACAAAAGAAATGAAATAACCAACTAACTGCCATTAACTTTTCTATTTGAACGATTAGAAAACAACCGGCAATGCTTTAAACAACAAACTAGCCGAACAGGACTGCTTTACAATATAAAGAGGAAAAAAGCAAAATTTAATCGAATAACTAGAAAACCAGTTACTTAGGCCTACTTCAAACACCGTATTTCATCCATATCGAATTAAATTGAATTTGAACCGTTGCTAATTGAGTGATTCAAACACCGACTTTGTTTGCAACGAACTAAAGTGATTTCAAGTGAGCACGCTTCAACCGTATTTTCCGGTGGATGAAAGCGAATTTAATTCCATTGCCGAACTTATACTCGGTGTACTGCTTCAAACACCATGTTTTCACCGAATTCAGTTAGTTAAGTAACTTGATACAGTTGAAATACGGTGTTTGAAGCGGGTCTTAATTAAAACTCAAGAGAAAATCCGACAAAGCAAACTTGCTTTATTTAGGTCTCAAAGAAACGTGCACTCGTCAGCCACTTACATTACCAACCTTCACATTTCCCATTGTCCCTTGCGTTAGGGCAGCAGCCCTTTTTACACACAAAGTTGTTGAAGCTAAACACACCAGCCAGCGGTATTCCCCCTCGCACTTGTCGGTCACGTGCATAGTGCAGCGCGTCGAGAATCCATCGCATTCCTTTCCAAGTGTCGTCCAATTCCTGCCAAGAGTAAAAACGTCCGAAGTATTAGGAATCAGTGCACCTCAGAAATACTCTTCAACGTTAGAATCTACCATTACAACTCATCCAAAACTCAGGGCTGCGTTGTTCAAACACTGGCTAACTTTGACTCTATAACTCCTATAATTTTTTGCCCATCAACAAAACGCGTAATTTGTCGAAACTTCACGTATTTCGTAGCTCACTCAGTGTGTCTTTTTTACCACTACTGTATGTTATGTTTCCTTCTGTTCGAACAGAAATAAAAAAACTTGGTATTTCGTATAATTAGTTTTTTTCTTCGTATATTACATAAACAATCTTACACATGAATGGTCCAGTTATTTCATGTCATGTCTCTTTGGAGTCTGAGTGACAACTGAAGATGACGATCGCCTGGTACTGGCACCTTTATAGCGCTTACTCGTTTAACATACTGTACGTGTTTTAAACAATATTCATTTACCCTCTGAAAGTTTATGAGCTGCTGCTGGCGCCCCTTGGCTGCTGTCACTTCGTTTGATGAAAAGGCCTGTAAAAGGAGTAAAAACGATCACTTTAAAAATTTGGAAACTTGGGTCAACACCTTAAGACATACATTGCTAACACTGGACGAGTTTGTCGTTCTGATCGAAAGTCATTGAAAGTATTGTCAACACTTTCTATCGCTGTGGTTAACACTAAACTTCATTATTAACTCTACCATTAAAATCAACGTTTTCTGTCGTTGTGGTTAACGCTTAACTTTCCTGACAGTTGTCAAGGTTCTGGTATCGACCAAGGGGGTGAATACCATTTTTTGCAGGCCCTGATTGGTTCATCAAACACCAACCATCCTGCATTGTTATCATTTGATGACCGATCCGTGAAATCAAGAAAATGGCGTATTAAAGAAATATTGAAATTAAAAGAGGAAGGAACCCGCGAGAATACAAAGTTAATCTTAAAAAATAAGTATAGTAAATACTAAAACAATTATTCCCCTCAATGTCGGTTCCTAGCGATGGGTATTTACGTCGCAGCTTCGCGTCACGGTAAACATCCTTCACTAGTCAGCTCCACTCCGAGGATGAATATCCTTCTAAAACGGTTTCGCCAAAAATTAACAATGTTCTATTTTTAAAACCAACGCTTGAAAACCTACAAAATGACCATTCATTTTCTTTGTCTTTTTAAGCAGATTCTGAAAATGTCCATTGTTTCAACAAATTCTGAAGTTTGTAATTTTGTTGAGATTTTAAGATTTTGATTTTAACAAATTTAGCAGGATAATTGTTTATGTTAACTAGCTTGGTGCCGTTACCTCTCTTAGTGCTTGCTGTACGATTGCAGCATCCATATCCAGCACGGAGGACAAACGCGAGTAATGACAGATGAAATCTCGCTGATACGTGAACATATGAACTACAAAGAAGAGACTCTTTGTCAACGATATTAATGCTGCGCTTGTGTATAGTGGTGCAGTTGTTAATCAACATACACTACGTTAACACCAATGTTACAATCGCAATTACCGTAATATCACCAGCACTTATCCTTGAAATTATTAATTCTATTATCTTTATGATTATTACAACAACCATAATCATTACTATAGTCCTTTTCATCACCATTTATTTATAGCTATTTTGCTTGTTTACCGAAACTGCCTTGAAGAGCATATGACATGAAATCAGTTTGTCAATTTTCAAAAAGTATACTATAAAAAACATTCGTTTGCCAAGTTTGAGAAACATACGATGAAAGTACGCCAAGATACGGTGCATAGAGTATTGAATTTTTCCCGCTAAAAGTGTCCCCTCCAAAAGCCAACAATGTGACGCAACAGGTCACGTGCGTCTCACCTCAG
>JAOBRD020129589.1:0-10081 GCA_027575215.2 Hydrozoanthus sils | reverse complement strand
AAAAGAATCCCATTTAGAAGTGCCTGTGACGTGAAGAATCTTGTTATCTCAGTTGATAGACTTTGCTAAACGAGAAATAGCGGTGAAAAAATTTTGTCAAAATTTTGTCAAAATCTTTTGTGGTTCTCGAAATATAAATGTTTAAATGTTTCCAACTGACGGCAAATTTTCCATTTTTTGAAATCTGCTGCCAATCCATGCATAATTTTTGAATGTAGTTCTGCTGGAACTGTTTCCACTCTTTCTTTTTAGCTGTAACCCAGAACAATGCCACCTTGGAATCTGTCCGACAAACAGTTTCACTTATGTCAAACTCATCTTGCAATGCATTAATAACAGCTGTGACAAGTCTTGCAAGAATCAGTGCAGACAAAAGTTCCAACTTTCTCTCTCAACTCAATGGAATTTGTGACAAACTTTTTTAAGGCAAAACCTCCCTCGGCAAGTTGACACTTGGATTTTACATACATCTTGTATGCTTCATTCACATTCTCTGCACTACAACTCAAGTCATCTACATACATAAAGTTCATAAATTTCCTAACAAATTCTGGGTCCACCCTCTAAATATCTCAATATGATACTTAATCATAGCATTGAGCAGAAATGGACTCGATGTGACCCGAAGACAACTCTTGCAAATCTAAACACAGTTATTTGTCGAGTCTGTTTCTCAAAATCATCTATCTATAAGAACCTCAACACGTCGCGATCTCGTTCCAACACTGTGTATCTCAATATCAGCAGCAAAGGCCATTTTGTTAGCTTTGAATCTCAAAATTATGTCAAAAATGTTGTGTGTGAGAGGGTCCTACATAAAAGCAGTCATTCATTGAGTGTCCACTTCATCTTGCTGATTTGTCAATACTATTCGAATCTTGGTAGTTGATCTGTCCTCTCTCACTACTGCTCGGTGTGGTAGGTAGTGTATCTCCAATATCTCACCAACTTCTGTATGACTTGGGTCTTTAATTCTTCAATAATCTTCCTCTCTTGTTGTTCTCTGATGACTGTATCGTTCTGTTTCAATTTCTCCGTCTCTCGCCGCAGGTGTTGTAATAAGTTGGTCAATCGTTTCTTACACAATGCATAGTCATCAGGCAGGAGTGGATATAGACTTCCAAGGTAGACTTAATTTCGATTGATTCATGATTACTGCTGCGATGCAGGAGCAGCGAAACTAATCTTGTTCCCGAGCATGTGCGGTACAATTATATGGGTGCGATTTTTGGGCTTATGTTCTCGAGCCTCGATTTCGAGAACAAGGCCGTAAGAGAATGGAATTCAGTCGACTTGTATAAAGCCAGCAGAGGCAAACAGGGACGGAGAATTAAAATGAAATTTGGCCTAAAGTTCATTCGTCAGTTTATTGTAACAAGCTACCACAGCTTTCAAAGAGTATTCAAGGAGAATATAAGGAAGGTTTCAGACAGATTTGGTCGAGTTTTGAGCTCTAGGACGAAGGAGAAGCTTCGAGCAAAGAGGGCTTCAGACCGCCGGGTTTTAAAAGAGATTTTCACAATAGTATAGGTCTTTGAAAGAAAAAATGTGCAATACGTTGGACTGTCGTTATCTTTGTCTTCGTGTTCTATGTCTTTGTCTTAGTCCTACTCCGGGTCCTTAAGTCGCCACGATTTAGAGCGACTTACTGCAACTTAAGGCGACTTAAGGCGATTTAAGGCGACTAAAGGCGATTTAAGGAAAAATGGGGTTAAAAATGACTGCAACTTAGTGCGATTTAAGGCGACGTAAGGACCCGGACCAGGCCTTTGTCTTGATGTTGTAACTTAAACGTCGATTAAAGCACTACTGTGTCTATTCATTTCTTTGTCCAAAGCGTCCAAGAAAACTTCATTATCCGAGTTTAACAAGTCATCGCTGGCAATTACACTGTTTTCTTCAGGTGTGCCAAAAAGTAAAGGATTGCAGTTCAGAGTTATTGATGCAAATAATATCATCGCCCTGTTTGCAAATAACGTTCGCATCAAAAAGACGTGGCAGCATTTCCACTCAATTTTTTTTAACACCTTCTGCCTTTTGAATTCCCTCAAGTATACCATCATCAATATTTTGTGGCCATTCCGGTACTCTAACGTTTTCCACTTTTTTCCCTTGAAACTTTAGTTCATTCAGTGTTTGAACTCTTCTTGCAAGATCAGTAACGTTCAGTAGGCATAAGCCAGATTTACCTCTGGTAAAGCCACGCAGTTTAGAGAAGAGTTCCTCGCAGCTGCTGGAGTTGAATGTCCAAGGTTGAAAGAGATGGTCAGGAAAGTGTACGGCAAACATTTTCATAGACATGATTATCGAGTGTCCGTGATAAAACAAAATCATCAAACGCCTGGGTAGAAATGAAATGATTATGTATCATGTATCCAGATGCCTTAAACCAAGCTCTCCAGTATCTTAAGAACACGACTGGCGCCCAAGCATATTTTGTGCGTTGCTCCGCAGTTAGGTCCCTTTCTGTATAAGCCTTGAGCATGTTTTCCCCCTTCTTAAATAACCGTCGTACTTCGAGTTACACATTCTTCATATTACTCCCTGCATACACGAAGTTCTTTTTGGACGAAAACATAAAAACAACACAAATGAGTGAAACATTTTTGGATGAGCAGATCGAGGACATGCGTCAACGTTCTTGAACTGGGTCTTAAAGTAAACAACTTATGATAATTGCATTGCAATGCTGGGAACGGGTGCCACACGTGAATTTAATGAGGGTCTGATTGGGGTTAACTGACAACTGACAAGTGGCCAAAAATATTACTGACAACTGACAAATAGCCGAAAAAAGCACTGACAACTGACATTTTTGTTGACAACTGACACTGGATTTACAGATTAAGAGAGCGCTAGCAAACATCTTTAACTTGTTTACTTTGGAAAGAATTAAAATTTGGTTTCTAATATAAAAGTTACTACTGATCTATGGGACAGCCACATAGCTGGCCAGGTAATCCACCTGATTTGGGTTCCATTGTTGTTTTGGGCCAGTTGGCCTGTTTCTCAGACACACCAAGCCCTTCGAGCCAGGGAAGTAAGTATAGGTGCAGACTGGAAACAGGAGAGGTGAAGCTAGCTTTTCGAAACACAGAGTGGAATGTGGATGTTACGAGAATGACAGAGTTTGCAGGAACTATCGTCTTTTCTAATCGAACTGCACATCAGGTGAAAAGGTATGATCCTGTTGACGACACTGTGTCTGTGTTGATAGGTAGCGGACGCGAAGGCCAACTAGATGGAACGCAACAGTCCTGCATTTTTATTCAGGTGCATGGCATTTGCTCGATTGAGAAGACTCTTTTTGTTACTGATGTTGCTGCTGGCAAAAGCAAGATTGTGTCAGGTCTCTCTGGAACGAGAAAATTTTTGAAAAAGCCTGTTTGACACTTTCGGAATACATGGCAAAGGACAATCAACAAAGAAAACAACGCTTGAGCAAGCTAAACAAAATGTTACCGAGGTGCATGAATACATGCAAACCACTGTTGCCAAGGTGAAGGAACGAAGAAATTTAACCCGAGGTCGACAACCAATGGCTCAGAAGGTATTGTTTCCAACAAGACACAGCAATCGCTTGAACTCCTGAAGAAATGACTGTGCCGACTGACTGACAACGTCAAATGTAAAAACCCCAAGTATTTTGAGAATGTAAATCTTGCGACACTTCTTACAACTCAAGTTGAGAATCTTCATGCTGTATCGCACTTCAAGCACGAAACTTTTAGTGTACTGCAATACGCACAAGACTTTGAATCTATTGTAAAAGAATCCCTAAAACGAACGCTTCGGCCAGGGAAGTATTTCACGCATGACAGATCCTACTACACTGCTCCGGAGTTCAACATGCCACTGTTCGCAATATCTTTCATGGCTCCTTTGCTCGCTAAAAAGGTCATACCTGGACAGAAAGACAGATGAAGGAGTGGCTGGAGAACTATGCGCAGCGAAACTACGAAGGACAAAGCAGATGCCCTTCCTTATATCAGATGGCACACCAGGCAGCCATACCAGGTCAGTCCCTGGCTTTCGATGGTGAGGCAGACGACGCATCTGATGACCACTATCCCAATGAGAGAGACATAGGGAATGGAGCTCAAGTGCACAATGGTGCGAATACAGCTACGAACGTTACTGCCCACGGTGTTGCTGACATTACTTTTGTCAATGACTCGGAAATTGGAAGTGTACAGATAGACGAATACGAATCAGACTGAGACGACGGGGAAGCATTGGGTCTGATGACGAGTCTGAAGTTTCCCCCGCAGCGTGACAAGATCGCGGCAACGCGTTCGAGCTTTTTTGCGTTTTGTGGAAGGTATGTTTCAAAAACTCGTATTTCTAGGATCTTAAGCGGCTAAACTGAACGTTACAAACCATGCATCTGTTTATAACAATGTTAACTGACAACCGAAAGTTTACTGACAAATGGCCGAAAAAAATAATGACAACTGACAAATGGCCAAAAATTGTACAGACAGGTGACATTTCGACCTCCCCATTCAGACCCTCTTTAATCTCAGGGGGGGGGGGGGGTTACGAGACTGCAATACATGCATCAGTTAACAAGGAAAAAGATAGTTCCTTTTCTTTCATATCTTTCGTGTTCCACAGGTCAACAAGTGGTTTCGGATTACTCTACTGCCGGCACTGCAGATGGCTCGGAAAGCCCAGCAGGAAGTCAAGTTTGATTATATTTTAAAATAAAAAGTTTATAACGACGGAAAATAAATGCTTTTTATTGTTGGGAATGACCAGGGGATGATTGTGGGCGGACGTAGACAATATAGCTTTCGCGGGAGATTTGTAGTAGTTTAGTCCTTTAATAGTCCCATTCAGTTATGATCCTGGGAGTAATGGGGATGATCGCGGATAAATACATGAGATCGTGACACAAGTTATTTTCCTTTCACATCTTATCTCGCTTTTTTCACCTGTTTAAAATAACAATGCTTACACGGCCTAACACACTATTAAATTGATAAATGCGCTTTACTTTTGCTCACATTTTCATTTGGGGTATGTGATCGATGAACGTGACCGGAAACGTGTGAGCTAAATATCCGCTAAATAGAATGTCAGCAAACAATTTCAGATGGCCAGATACAATAAATTTTGCCACCCATAAAACCCGGCTTAGGTTTCCAAGGAACTCAGTATCTATTCTGAGCCAAGAAAAATCCATATTCGAGTGGCCATCAATCGACCGATACCAATCGATGGCAGTTAACCGATTTTCATCGACTGTTATTGATTTATTCGATTGATTTCCGATCATCGATTTCATCGAGTTAGTACGCCGGGATTAGAACAAGAAAAAGACAAAGGGAGCCCACGCGCTTTATCTGAATGAAGTGAGATTAATTTTGTTATACGAGATTTGATTAAATTTAAACTAAATCTTTTCCTGTAACAGGCTTTAGATCTTTGCCTGCCTTTCAACTCAAGTTCGACAGTTTAATCTTGTACCAGGCACATAACACCAACTGAGGGAGCCTTGATCTACATACAGCTCGTGTTTAAAAACAAACAAATACTGGTCCACTGTACCATTGGCGCAGATGCTATGAAAGACAGATTCAGTTTCTTCCCTTGTCTCTCTTCTCTTTTCGATTTAACTTTTACCCAATTCCGATGCAATTTAATTATCTCACAGCGTAATTGAAACACGACCGTTTTGTAGATAGATCTGCCGGTAGTACATAAAACCGTTGAGTTTGAATTGAAAGGCAAGCTAAGATTTAAAGCCCGTTGCAGGCAAAGATTTAGAGCCCCTTGCATGCTTTTACGGATAGATTTCATCGAGAATTGTGCGATAAAAAGAATTAGGCATGCTGGGAGTTTGTGTATCTCATTATCTGGGCACTCAATTCACTCGCACATCGGAATGGCTAGGTAACAGGGTTCAGTTCACTACCCCTCATGCTAGTAAGAGACGTAAGAAGTAGTCAAATCTTGCATAAAAAAATTAATTTCTCTTCATTCAGATGAAGCGCGTTGGCTCCCTGTGAAACAGACATCACGAAATGGGCAACACTCACAAAGTCAGCTCTTTTGCTGAATAATTGTTGCACTGTGGCCCGGGAAATACGAATCGACAATAAAGCGGCAGCGGTTAGGGCTAAAGCTTCATTAGGGCTAAACTTCAGAATCCCCAGCCGACTAACGTAAGCCCAAACACTGCTCCCGCGGCCCCGCAGTCGAAATGCATAATTTACATATAAATAGCAACAAACTATGCCTAATATATGTGTATGACAAGTTCTCTAAATGTCTCGATCAAATTGTACGGCTTTAAATGTGTATGACTCGTTCTCTAAATGGCTCCAACAAACTATGCGGCTTCAGTATGTGTATGACTCGTTCTTGACTACGGGACTGCGGGGCTGCGGGAGCAGTACTTTTAATGGTTAAGAATTATTAATGATCTTTTATTTTATTAACTAGACGCCTACAAGGCGTTTACTCGGGCTACTTAGTGTGATTTAAATATAGCGACTAGTTTCGTGGCAATGCATGAACTTTATAAATACAAATTCAAGGGGCTCTTATGATATCCCATAGTTAAGTTTACTCTTTAGTGGCTTATTAGCGACCAAAATTTTAATTTATTCGCCAGAGAATTTTTTAGTTGCAAATATAGATTGAGAAATTGTGTTCATCTCTTCTTGACAGTTCACGACTTCCGTATCTCAAAATACACGTGTAAAAAAAAATTCATCTGCTGCATAAACCGCTACATTGACAAGCTTACACTCATCGCAATCATTTAATTTTTACGACAGTAGATAGTTGTTTAAGTTTTGAACACCATAAAACTGAATTTAAGAGAGCAGAAATTTTAGATATAAATGTTGACCTTTAGCGTGACACGCTTCGATGAGAATGCCTACATTTTCAACACTTCAGCATTGTTTTCTCCATTCTGCTCAATGCATTTTAAAGCTATATTGACTCGAAGATTTTCGTATTTCTTACCAAAAAGTGGTTCGAATCACGTTAAATGTAAACTGATATCATACCTTGAAAATTTATTTACAAAGAACGTGCTCTGAAGCTCACAACCTTTCTGTGTGGTTGTTCCACTTGAGTGACTGTGGAAGTGTCGCATCAAAAAAGTGCCACTGTTTTCCACCGACTAGTTCAAAGATTTCAATATTTCACCTAGTGACTAGTTGTAAAATTTCAAAATTCAATTCAGACGATAGATAATAATTTTCATTTCTTCAAGTATCGATTCTACGATCGCTAGTCACCAAATTGAATCACGTGTCTTTTCGCACCGCGGAAAGTCAAGTAACGCAGGCATACACACTTTCGACAACGTCGATAGACTTATAGATATATAGATAGATAGATTGATAGATAGAAAACGCAGACCTAGACTCGGCCTACCACAGCTAGCTCGAGTAATTAGTTCTTGATTACGGGACTAGGGGACTGCGGGAGCAGCACTTTTAGTGGTTAAAAATCATTAATTCTCTTTTAGTTTATTAATTATTTATTGACTACGGGACTGCGCGAGCAGTACAATTACTACTTAAAAAGATCATTAATTCGCTTTTGTTTAATAATTTCTTGATTTCTTTTAAATTTCAATTAATTCTTGACTGCGGGACTGCAGGAGCAGTGTTTTGACATCTTTAGTCAGTGGCCGGGGTGTTCTAAAGTTGCTCCCATCTTTGTGCCTGTCAAAAGCATTGTTTGGCAGTCTCTGTGCGTTTTCCGTCTCGATTCTTTGCTGTCGGCCGTTCTCACAATGCAGTTGCTTGTTCGGACTGCACTTTTGCCCCGCATTATTGCAAGGGCAACCAGGCGTTGTTCTGTTTTGTTTTCAGCTACAGGTATTCTTGCACTTGCATGACCTCAGTTCACAAAAATTCAGCATGTAAAGCATGAAGGAAACAAATTTCACGTATTACCGGTTCGTTCCGACGATCGCACAGAATTTGACTCTTCGTCGCCTTCGACTTCGTGATCTTAGATATTTTTTCTGCTTCACTTTCTTAACAAACGATTGTTCCATATTTGTTTCGTCTTTTATTTTACTCGAGAGGTACCAGTTGTTCTATGGGAATTGCGGACTCTTTACAACTTTCGCCTTCTTCGATGAGTAAATCACACTCCATCTTCTTAATACTGCGAATAATTGTTCAGCGCGCTAGAGAGCCTAGCTTTGCATGTGAGCTTTCGCATTGAATTTGACATGTGTCCTGTCTTATGTCACTTAGCCGTTATGCTCTCTGATTACAGTTGACAAAATTAACGTGACTTTACCAGGCCCCTACCGTGAGGTGGAAACGGTTCATTAAAGGAGCAACCTCCTGACTCGGTAGACTAGGTTCTAGTAAGAGTTAACTTGGCCTAACCGAAACCAAGTTTACCAGCCCGTACCCAGGAATTTTACTAGGGGGTCGCAACCAAACATTTTTGGGACCAACCCCCCTCTCCCCTGATACACTTCTCTCTTTTTAAAAAGGCTTGAAAAGTAAATTTCTTTGTGTTGGACACATTTATTTCATAAGCAAATATATTTCATCGTTAACTCAAAGATTAATGAAAATTTGAGCTCACGGCGGAATCTAGAACGCTAAACTTATTGTATTTAACATATATGCAACACATACAACAGCACATTCCACAGGCAAACGAGTCAATCTCTGAGTAGTGTTACAGGCTCCAAACGTCTTGGGTGCTTTTGTACAAACAGATCCACAACTACTTCAAAATCGACGTCTTCCAAATAAGCTTTGTTGATCATTTCCAGCGTAGACTTTATTTTTTTTGATTATTACTTTTATTATCAAGTGGAGTATTGCGGACCTTTACGGTCCTGGGTACGGGCCTGGTTTATGTCGTACCCGTAAATAGTAGTCGTAAATCGGACTGCATCTTATCCATCCTGAAATTATATTTGTTATCATTGGCCTGAACAACAACATTTCGCTTCTTCGCTATCATTTCTGTCAATATTTCTTTTACTTATTTTCTAAACGTTAAAAATGACTTCGAGATCACTCTTGCTTTCATCTCGCCACGACGGGCTTCGTCGTGGAAGCGTCGATTTTACTTCGGAGTCAACTGCAGAAGAAAACAAAAAGCATGCACACAGGTCTTTTCCTGTATTATGATAAATAGTAGCGAAATTTTACGATCACTGAATGCATGGTCTGAACGAAAGAATTATGAACAAACAATCGAGTACACGCGCCATAACTACAAAAGCGAACTCAATCAATACATGAGAAAGTGATTGTAAAACCTACCTCTTCAAATAACCTTTGGATTCAACTGCAGAAGAAAACAGAAAATATACAGGTCACTTCTTGAATTATAATACAAAGAAGCGAAATATCACGATCATTGTTACAATGGTCTGAACGAAAGAATTATAAACAAACAATCGAGTTCACGCACCACAACTACAAAAGCAAAGTTAATCAATACATGAGAAACTGATTGTAAAACTTACCTATTCAAATAAATACCTTCTTCGATTCCATCTAAGTGTTGTAGAAAATCGTTGAAAAACTCAGAAGTGCATTAGCATTGTAAACTAACTACAAATCTTTCTTGCACATGAACTGATCGTGACCCACGCTTGTTTGTTTCAGTTTTAAATATCGAACCATATTTGAAGTAGACTAGAACTTAGTCTCCCATAGCGGCCCCCTTTAACAAAATTATTTGTCAATATAGATACCTGCGAACAATGTATTTCAAATTAGACGGTTAGATAAGTAAGTGCTACTCCTATATTACTAATCGAAGCGCCTCAGTAGAACCTGCTGGTAAGTACAGGTGCTCGTAACGGTATATGAACACAAACTCTTGCGTCAGCCTCTGAGTGAAAAGATTGACAATAGCGTGCTTCTGGAGTACGCAGATTAGATGAGGAAAGAAAAGGATCGATGTTATATTTAAACTGAAACTTTAGAAATACGTAATAAATCTAACTGAAATGGATTGCTTTTGTACCTTCTTAATGATTAACATTTACAGATGATCAGTAACTGCGTCGTCAACGCTAAGAAGTTACCTAAATAATTAACAATCTTAACTTTACTGGTTTGCTTGG
>JAOBRD020129480.1:0-10082 GCA_027575215.2 Hydrozoanthus sils | reverse complement strand
TTTGTCAACTTGAAGCTTCAAATCGTCTGCAGAAACGACTGAAAATCAATAAGATTCTACAACGAGAGGCCGTCTTTCCGACAACAGCAGCGAATGTCAGATTTGTTGCGTGCTTTCCTGGCACCTAAAGTTACTCATCCACAAACCAGTGCAGCTGTTACTGAAGAGGAAATCTCCGACGGTTTAACAAGACCCATAAGCAGGCCAGTGGTTGTGCAAAAACAAAGTCAGCCATCTCTTCAATTCAACTTCACAGCACATGGTGGCTGAGCGAGTGGCCATTTCCCCGCCGCAAACAACTTCTACAACTGCACCGTAAATATTCACCACCATTATACTCACAGTGGCGAATAGCTTAATTTTGAAGTTTCATTGTGGACATTTTGACCGTATTTTTGAAGCTTTTTAAAACTTTTCACATTCATGTTTAGCCACTCGCCATCTTCAGCTTTCATTTACAAGTTTTGTACATAAGTCCGGAATTGTATGTTTTGGGGGGTTTTTTATTATTAAAAAAACAATTAGTTGTTGGCATGTTGGAAAATAAAAATTTCAGCAGAGTGTTTGATTCATATATCCAGTTGTTTGTTTATAATAAAACAATTATTCCACTCACGCTTGTTGGATATGAGGTGAAATAGCAAACTCGGCGCTTCGCGCCTCGTCGGCTATCTATCACCTCATATCCAATGCGCGTTCGTGGAATAATTGTTAAGTATAACATCTCATCCAAGGGGCATTTCAATGTCAGTCATAGTTGAGTTCCCTAATAAACACAAGTTATGAGGAAGAAAGGGGAACTGAACGGTCAGATAACATGAATTATATAGTAGTTGTGGAGTTTACGAAGAGGAGGAAAACCCATGGTAAATGAAGCTAAACAAAAAATGATGGGAAGACATTGAAGGAGCTCAGGAGGCTGGCAGATAATAGACAGCAATGTTGGTGAGAGTGGCTGAGTGGATTGAGCTTGTTTGACTTGTAATCCTAGGGTCACTAGTTGGAGCGCCAGTCAGACCTCTCTGATGTGGCCTTGAGCAATACACGTCTTTACCCAATTTGTTCCAGTTCCAGTAAATGAGCACCAGCTTCTGTGGATGCTAAATTTTGATGGATTAGTGTTTTGCCCAGGGAGACTCAAGTACTCTCATCATCCACATAACACTATGGATATTAAGCACCAACCTAATGAGCCACTTGGTTGGAGAAAGTATTTACTGTCAGTAGCTTTCAAGTGGAAGATTCTATTGTACTTGTGCATGACCTACAGTATGCACAACAGGCCACTAAAGGCTAATTATATAGCTTTTTAACTTACTAGTTCATTCCACTTGATCACCTTGAAAATTTATGGTTCAACTATAAATGTTACAGAACAAAGATGCAGAGAACAAAGAAAATACGTATAACCAAAACTTCCATGGAGTGTACTGCACATGTGGCCGACCTTATCCTGATCCCGAGGATGAAGTAAGTCAACAGTTGTTCCAGTCAATGTAGCTCAAAATAATTATTTGCTTATTATTTTCAATTATTTATTACAAGTTTTGATAAGACATAAGACTGTGCACTTAAGTTTGACCAAATCCTTGTCCTAATGATGAAGTAATGTTATTTAACATAAACTTCATCATAACTTTCCAAAGAAGTGGTATAAAACTTATTCTTGTTTATACTTATGTTGCAATTTCTGTGGCACTGAGCCTATGTTATATTTGTTCAGAGCCTGCATTACACTTTGCCAGCAGGTTAATGTTATAGTTTTCTTTCATCTACCACTATTTGTTGTTGTACTGGATTTGTAAGTTGAATAAAAACAAGTTAGCATCGTTACGCCAAGAAGAAAGTCAACAGTTGTTCCAGTCACCAATAAGTTATTGGAGGTACAAACTGGTCAAAAATAATTAATATGTAGTCAAAAGATAATATTATAAGCAAACGCCAAAGGCTTCAGATGAAACAAAAGGCAAGGTTAGAAATTCAAAAAGTAAAAGATATTCATTATATATCAGATTCTGAAATAAATGAACAAGAAAATATATTTTTTGATCTTGTGCACAGTCTAAAATTCTTATTTATTTGTGCTTATAGTAGTTTACTTACAAGCATCCATGTCTGAACAAAATTAGTAGTAATATTACATAATTATAAATACCAACGAACTGTATGCTAAATTTATCCCCTCAGGTAGAAGATGAAATGATCCAGTGTGTTGTTTGCGAAGACTGGTTTCACTCACGGGTGAGTTGTCAGTATCAGTATGCTGTTTGTTTGTTGCTACAGCAGTCTATCTTAAAGTGCCTTTGACAGGAAATATTATTTTGTAACATCAGTGGAAAGACCTTTCTAAAATAAATGAGGAACAGCAGTGAAAAAATTTGTCAAAACCTGTTATGGTTCTGGAGATATTATCGTTTAACGTTTTCAACTCAGATGATGTCAGTTGTTGGATAGAAGTGTTGGAAAATCCCTTAGAGCTATAAAAATACATGACAAAATGGCTTCAGTAGTACTTTGATTATGTATGAATATTCAGGCAAGTTTGTTAATTAAAACAGTCATTAAGAGCCACATAAGCATAAATGATTCATTAGGAGTCACAGGAGCATGAGTGACTCATTAGGAGCCACAGGAGCAATTATTGAACGATTTGTTAGGAACCACCAAGCATTAGTGGCTCGTTAGGAGCCACAGGAGCATGAGCGATTTGTTAGGAGCCACCCAAGCATTAGTGGCTCGTTAGGAGCCACAGGAGCAATTATTGAACGATTTGTTAGGAACCACCCAAGCATTAGTGGCTCGTTAGGAGCCACAGGAGCAATTATTGAACGATTTGTTAGGAGCCACCCAAGCATTAGTGGCTCGTTAGGAGCCACAGGAGCATGAGTGATTTGTTAGGAGCCACCCAAGCATTAGTGGCTCATTAGGAGCCACAGGAGCAATTATTGAACGATTTGTTAGGAACCACCCAAGCATTAGTGGCTCGTTAGGAGCCACATGAGCATGAGTGATTAATCAATAGAAGTTACATAAGCGCATTTATTCATGATTGACCCAGGTTTTTTTATTCAATTTTCAATTTTTACTGATAGCACCTGGGTAACCTGCCACCAGACGGGGGCAACTTTCAAGAAATGATATGCGACGGCTGCATGGAGAAATGCTCCTTTCTTCAGGCTTACATCTCATTGGCAGGTTAGTTGAGAACATGGCTTCAAGTCCTCACTGGTCCGAACTTTTTCCCTATTTTGGTCTGCAAAAAAGTAATAAGTTTGTGACAAATCACATGCTGGTTATCTGTAATTAAGGTCATTCCTGACCACTGAAAGAGAACCTCCACTGAAATTTTTATCAAACTTTGCCTATTGTTTATCTTACAGGAATTAAAATTTTGAAATTAATATGGGGTGTCCCCACACTCATTTTGGAGCAATGCCACCTTGCTTAAAAGAAATATTCCCTAGGCTTATAATTCCTTATGATTATGTTCACAATTGCTTGCATAAGTCACGTTTCTGACGATTGTTTCTTATTTGACACTCAGAATTGCTCTGTATTTTTTTTACAAGAAGAAAGTTGTCGCTTAATTCAAAACAAACGAAAAAAATGATAGGTCACCATGCTCATTATTGAGAAAATGTCAATTTTAATACCTTTCTGGCAAACTCTAGCCATAAGGAAAAAACCCTCATTTTTTATTGTACACATGCTAGCTTATGCGAAAAATTATGCACAGTAAGGACGCACAATGCAAAACTAGGGAGTAACCTTAAATCAGACTGTTTAAACATTTGCTCAATGTTCGACTTGTGTACATTAAGCAGTCGACAATTTTATTCAAAGTCTACAAAATTTATTTGGAAATTTAGAGTAATGCACAGTCAATATGTAGCTGATGATTTTTTGAAGCACTGCTTGCAACCATCAGCACTCACATTAAGGGGGGAGTCAATACCATGTGAAGATATTAGTTGAATGTTCAAGACAATTATTTCAAGTATTTTTTATTATTTGTGGTACATTCAATTGTGGCTATTTTCCCTCCATTGTTAGTACCTCATCAGAAAACTCTGGGCAAGAGTCACCAGATTGTTACAAAGGAAGTGAAAGATGTTAAAGTTGATGTTGATGTCACCTCAGTAGTGGAAAAGAAAGAAAAACCAGAACAACCAGAATCAACCAGGTCATCACAGAGTCCTGCAGAATCTCAGGTTTTGACCGAGGTTAGTTATAACATGCAAACACAGTAAAAAGGAGTTAGGAGAGTTTTATATGTAGTAATTAAATTGTGGCCTGATGCTGCAGTTTGTAAATTGCATCAAGCCTTTCCTTTCATCATTAAAGATAAAAGCTTGGATTAATTAGAAAAACTAAAAAGGTATAAGAAGAAGTAAATGGAACTAATGAAGTCTACACATACCACTGACAGTTATCTGTTTACTCTTAAAGAAGGAAGAGGATGCAACTACTAGCGGAATGACCCAGCAGAATGAGATTCACAAAGATGATGATGCAAAGAAAGATGTCATAGAATGCAAGTTGGTTCAGCTACAGGCCAGTATTGATGAGATAAACAGTGGTGCAACGTATTGGCATACTGGCTGGAGAGAGCAACTTTGCAAATGTTCAGTTTGTAAGGTATGTACAGCGAACATTTTCCACTTTAATTTGAAAGTTAGTTCACATGAAATGTTGTGGTTTTGTTTAGTTTTGTTTGTTAACTGAGACTGGGTTTTCATTATTATTATCATTATTATTATTATTATTATTATTATTATTGTTATTAATTAATTAATAAACTTCGTCTTGCTAATAATTCATGAAATAACTCTTGTGACTAGGACTGCATTATAATTTATTCATGAGTATTATTGCTGGGGTACTGTGTTTTCTTATTTTCCAACTTACACCAACTCTAGAACAATTCTGAAAACAGCATAATGATACAATTAATGCGTAACACTAAACTACAAGTATAGTTTTATGTTACATGTTTCATTTAGCTGTTTTTGGTAACAAACTTAAAACTTGGCAGAAATAATTTTCTTTCTCAAGTTTGTAATAAACAAGGGGAAATAAGAACAATTATTATTAATAATAATTCTTTTTTTTGTTCCCAAACCTCGGACTGGTCCTTTCACTTAATACAGTATGCAGTTGCAATAATGTTATATGCAAAGAAGAAACTTAATTGTAATCAATAAGATTTTTATGCAACTCTGCAGGGCTGTTGGAAGCAGGTGGCTGTAGCCCCCCAATAATTTCTCATCATTCAAAGTTTCTAGTTGTTTTTGTTCGAATAATTTTGAATTTAAAAACACTGACTCTGGTTCTATGCTATGATTGCAGCCCCCCAATGTCAGTTTCGTTCCAACAGGCCTGCTCTGATTAGCTAATATGTAACAAGGAGGAAAGATGTGTGCCCTTTTCAATTTTCATCTTTTGCTTACAAAATAATATGGAACCACACAAATTAAAGCAATCTCAAAAATATGTAAACAAAGAAAAAATATGAAAACAAAATAGATTTGGTGACAGTGCTTTCTGACTCAGAAGAATCTGTGGAGAGTATTGAAAGAGTTTGAATAATACCAACCACTGTTCAGGATTACTTGTACTGTATAGTGTATAATTGTGTAATCATGGTTCTCAGTTAACAGCCTTTAATTTATTAATCTTTTCAGCCCGAGCCAGTTTATCGAATAGCTTCTTATGTTATAATACACACAAAGTGAGAGAATGAGAAATTAATGGGAACTGATCAAGCAAATGCTTTATTAAAGATGAAAAGTGAAACTTTCCCAATTTTGTTATATGAAAAGTAGGAAACATAATTGCGAGAATTTACCAGTACAGTGACAATACAGTATTTGACTACACATAAGCAACCACCTCCCACCCCCCACCCCCCTGCTGTAATAAGTTTCGCCAAATTACTCAAGCATGGGCGCTTGCTTGATCAGATTTCCATAATGATTGCTTTCCAAAGTATAGCTCTAATACATAATAATGTTTAGTTCTCTGAAATCGAAACACAACTAAAATACATGATCATTCTTTCTTTCTGAATTACTAATTAATGTAAGTGTTGTGCATTCTGAATCGTTGTTGCTATTATGTAATTCAGAACAACATACAACACAGCTCTCCAATTAATCAAGTTTCAAGCACCATAAAGGTTACACTTCTTTCAAAAATAAAGTATTGTCCATGCTGCGACAAGTTTCAAACATTTTTGGACTTGATCATGTTTGATTTTTGCACAATTTTACAGACGTTTTCAGATAAATGCTTGAGCGTAGTGTTTTGTAGGTAGTTCAAATTGGACCCAGGCTTCTCAGGCCGAGAGTGAACAATGGCAGCCATTTTCAATCACATGCAAACTTGTTTTGCTTTCACTAAAGCTTTGTTTTGGTTTTCCATCATTTTTCTGAGAGGTATATAATGATTTAGAAAGCAGATGAAAATTATTTTATAAGTCAGGAATAATATACACTAGTACTAAAATTATAAACAAATTTCACCACCGAATAGTTAAGCTATAATTCCAGTATTTTTACGAGAAAGTTAATGCTACTTTGGTCAATTGCCGAGTAATTATACATTTTAGTTAGTCACAGAGTATATTTTGTAAAGGGGCCTACAGTAAAATTTAAATTAATAAGCATGACTTTGAATGCTTAACAGTAGGCTTCTCACCACTCCAGTTCAGTTTGAAATTATTAAATAAATTGATGTAGGAAATGTTGGAAGTTATAAAATAAAGTTGATTGATTGATTGTTACTGCAAATTCTCAGAAAAACCAGGATTTTCGCAGTAACTATTTTGTTTCAAAATAATCCTGTTCAAGAACATACATCTGAAAAGGGGGTGGACACTTACATATTAAGCATAATTTGTACTTACTTGATCAAATACAGTAATATCGATTTTGTCATGTTAAGGACTTAAAAGGTTAATTTTTTCAAATTTAGGCCTTGTATGAGAAGCTGCAAGTCCCATTTCTAATAGATGAGACAGATACTGTAGTTGCATATGAGGAGGAAGGAAGGAAGAAGAAAGTCAGCCAGTATGAATCAGGGATGGCTGCATTGCAGAACATGGAGCGCACACAACAAGTGGAAGTCATGCATGGTATGTACAGCGAGGCTTTGTTGGATAATGTTGGTAATAATGAGCAAATTTATGCTTACATTTAATTACCTTGAGTTTTGTTAAAGATTACAACAAATTATACTACCTTAAGCCTATTTAATACTAATTAAAAAACAAATTAATTATTATTATTGGCTACAACCAAATCAGTTTTATTTATTTTTGAAATTATTTTCACCTTTAATACTGAATATATTATTATAAAAATTAGGCAAGCTGACTATTAATTTTTGAAAATTGGTTGAATGTATTGTTAAAAGATACTTGAGAAAACGCTGTGCTATTCTCCTTTTTTCTGTTTCTTCCAACTGCAGAGTTTAATGACATGAAGAGTGAGCTAACAGACTTTCTTCGTGGCTTTGCATCAGAAGGAAAGGTACATAAAATAGACTGTATTTAACATTAACTACTGAATTAAGTAAACAATTAATGTATGTGCCATCAGCTCAATATGACTTTTTAAGGACAAATTTTATTTTAGTGTAGCAGGGATTTTGTGATTGACTTCACAAAATCTTAGAAAATGACATTTTCTGAAAAGGTGTGTTAATTAATTGACTACATATATTGTGTCAATGTTCATTTTTTTCTATTTCTCACTTGACTCTGAAGATGACTTCCACACAGGTTGTCAAATCATTAACTAACATCGACACCAGTCTTTCTCAGCACTACACTAACCTGAACAAACTCACCACATACGATCCTAGACTAGACAAGTGTAAATATATCTTGACAATTTAAAATGGTCTCAATCGATAGTACTTTTTCAACAAAACTAATTCTAAGTTAAAAAGATTTTTTAAAAACTTGTTTCCTTAATTAAATAAGTAGTTAAATGATCAACTTAAAAAAAATTGAAACTTTTTATCTTTGCTGTAAGAAGTTTCAAAGCTTTAATACTTCCAATGGTGAAGATAAGGTATCTAACTTGGGAGTAACTACTGTTTGACAGGTTGTGAAGAAGGAAGATGTCACAAAGTTTTTCGAGTCATTTCAGGCTCGAAAGAGGCAGCGTTTAGAAGGACCTGGAATTCAGTACAAATGCAGATAGACCTAGAAAGTTACTGCGCCAGAAAGACTGAGATGAGTGAAAAAATATTAATTTTTCTTCTTGAACCATGTCAATCTATTGTAAAGTATAATTATAGTAAAGTTTGTTGCATGAAATGCTCTTTTAACAATAACTTCTACAGACAAATTGTTTGATACTTAACAATTACAATAGAAGGTGAAGTAAATATGTTATTATTATTATTAAGTTAACATTGTAATAAGATGCAAAATGCTTTCATGAATAAAAAATATTGCTTTAAGGTTATTTGAACTTCTTGTTGTTCAAATCTTGAAATTAAGGACTTGAAAAAGTTTCAGAAATTTAGAAACTGACATATACCTTGATCAGTCTCCCAGATTTGAAAGCAGATTCAGTAGTTATTTAATTTGTGTGTTTTCAACCACAAGAAAATTAATTTAGTGATACTTTGCCTTGATTGTTTCTTAATAATGGTTCATACAGTGTTACACACGATAAGTGAAGAAACAGCTGTTGCTAGTGAAATGAATTGAAACTTCTGTATAACTTTTCACTGTAAAAGGTTTTCAACACTTCAGCCAAATAATTTCCTAGGGTTCAATCTACAGACTGTATACTATTTTCTGACACTGAGAACCTAGGTTATCTAGAAACAGTTTCAATTAAAACTTTTGGGTCAAATAACCTTGATCTTGTTGTCTGTTAATGATGGGAGTCTGCTCTCTAAAAGAACAACCATAATATACACAGTCATGTTGAATTTTTGAAGAACTAAACACAGATTTTAGCGGTAAACCTTGATCAACGTACCCCAACCCCTTCTCATCTCCAAACAAAGTTTATGAGCTTACCAGTTAATAATTTATGAGAAAGCTTACCATTGTTCATACTGTAGTTCTCACAGTATGTATATTAGTTTTGTTGTAATATTAATAATTGCAGAATCAATTTGATTTCAAGAAAATATTTGACTCTTCACCTTAAACACACACCTCGTTCACGATTTAAGAGATAAAATGGTTAGTACAATGACATGGAATCCACTCACTATGGGTTTTGAAAATATTTTATTTCAACTCTTAAGGCAGGGTAATTTTTACAAAGCAGTTTATGTTATTTTTGATATGCTACTTTGCCTTAAATTTTTACCTCTTGCTTTGAAACTGTAGGTTTATTTTGCTGTTCATACCTATGTTTTAATTACTTTGTACTATACCATTCTAAACTAAAAGTTACTTACTTACAGGATACAGGCTAAAAGTCTCATTATTTTGTCATTGTACTGTAGACCTAAAACTGTCCTTTGACAGATGGGACTGCATAAATAGCTTAGGGTAGTAAAAAGAGAAGGGGTAGCAGTAGCACAGGGGTAGAAGTAGGCCAAACCCTGGTTGCATTGAAAAACTTGTTAGATGAGAGAAATTGTGGTTTTAGATAAACTTTTTAATTTGTCAGAAGCACCTTGAAAGACCTTTTTCTCCCCCTTAATATAGGTAAACTTTTTTTGGTGAAACTAAAATATTACAACTTTTTAATAAGTTTCACTGACAGCCAAGAAATATCTATTCTGTCAAATCTCTTTTGACATGGTTAAAACTGTGAGTTTGGTTCAAATGGTACTACAGCCCTCCCTTTTCTAAATTCTAAGCTTAAAATCACGAGATTCAAACTTAAAGAGTAGTAATAACATTAATTAAGAAGGAAATTAATCTACATCTGCCAAGCCATTGAAGATTTCTGCTACTGGTAACTGTTCGTTTTTCCTACTAGAAATTTTTGCTTTTAAAAAAAGGAAGCTATAAAAATTACAAAATTGTGACAGTCCATGCGAAAACCGACCTTTTTGAAGCACGAACGCAAACGCGTTCGAACGCGTTCCCCTTCGTTTGA
>JAOBRD020129271.1:0-10082 GCA_027575215.2 Hydrozoanthus sils | reverse complement strand
TTGAAAGCTGTGGTAAACTTTGGCGAACATATTTGAATTGCAAATTTGGATACTTACCAACAAAGACAAAGAAAAACCGAGAAGAAACACCAGTCTAAACCCTTAGCACCGAAATGTGGAATCTTCGATTTTTTCAAAAGCTTTAGCGATCGATAATCTTTCGTTTTGTAGCCGTTCGGTCCGCGTCGGGTCGGGTGTCGCACGTGTTCGTCGCCGTCCCTGATCGTCGTCATTCAGGCTGCTTTGGTTGACTGCTCTCCCAGTCGTGAAATCGAGGCAATTTGTAACGACCGGAATCTCAAATCAACCTTGCATTGCCACAGGCAGCCCAGAATATGGCTGCTGCTCGCTATGCTCGCAGCAATTATATGAAGATCATTGCTTAACTTACTATTTCGTTAAGCAATAATAACTCGAGTCTCTGTGACAAACTTCGGGATAAAACTGTTTTCACTTTACCTGCGAATACAAACACCCCAAATTTCCTTGCCCTTTTTTGTTTTATACGGGAATGGCTGAATCGTTTATTTCGTGAGTTTTCTTTTCAGAGATTGTTGTGAAAGGACTTGCCATTTTGACAGCTTTCTCAAATCAGCCCTGGATATTTACTGTTTCAGGAACAAATCAGAACGCGCGAAAATTGCAATTTACTGATTTGGTAAAAAGGAAGTTGCACTATTTACAGATAAAAAAAATACTTTTCTTCTCCAATACGAACGAAGTGAACAGAATTGTGTCGAATTAAGGCTTTGAAGAAGCTGACCTTGATCAAGATGCCTTGTCTTGCTTGAACAAATGCCGTCACGAGGAAAGTCTATATTTATAATAGGCGAGTTCCTGCTGAAATCTTTATTTACAGAGATAAACAACAACTGAGTTTAAGACTTGAGAATGCTTACCAAATGAAATTGAGTGAATGCAAGTGCAGTCCCACAGAAGAAATCACTACTCAAAAAAAGCAAAACAGCTGGAGACAAGAACGAAAATGAGCCATACATTCTTTGAAAAGTTTCAAAAAAGTTTCTAAAACCACTTCATGGAGAGATTATTCAGCATATCAATCTCATGTTTTTAGAGAAATTTTGTTTTGCAGAAACATTTCATTATTGAGAAGTTTTGTTTCGGTAGCTGAATTAGAAAGAAGAAAGCGTATGTTAATGAGACGAGGAGTGTAAACAAAAACTTGCCTATTGCTTATTTTTTAAGCGAGCATCAGGACCTATGACACCCAATCGAGCATGTTTCGTCCTGCTTGTAAAAAAACCGTCACAAGTGAAGTCAAGAATGAAACCAATGTACAAACAAAGTACTCACCTTATTAGCATGTACAAGGACCTGTAACCACGCCCCAGGGGTAACGTAAAACCCGGCATCCTGGTCGATATCAAAATGCTCCCCGGGCCGATGTAACACCACTTTGATACCTTTCTCATTCCACGGCGGATACGGTACCAGTCCACTGATGTCAAACGCCAGAATGAGGGACCCGCTTCTCCCAGGCTCCTCGGCCTTGTAGATTGACCTATTACCTTGCCCTGAGTTAAAAGTATGGCAGACTCCCCGATCTGACCACGATTTAAAAAGAAACGTTTTGTTATTGCATTTTTCATTCTTCCACAAGCAGTGAGTTTGTTCCGCTTCGAAATTCAAAGCAAAAGCTTCTATGTACTCAGTTGCGTTGAAGAGTGTATCTAGATAACTGGTCGTGTTTGTATCCAGCTCCAAATTTTTCTGATGAGTCAAACGATTCCAATAGCTTCCACAAGGGATCGCACCTCGTATGCTCTTAGTCCCATTACATGCTGGTATATCAAGGCCTAGCCTCTTAAACTCCGGTTCGTCATCTTTTAAAGACATTTTTCTTGCTTCAACTAAAATCGGGCTGCAAATAGTAACCGCAGGAAAGTCTAGAGAGTTGACATACACATCCCTGTAAGCCGTAGAATATGGGTATGAGTAATAACGTCTTACGGATCTCTGCACAAGGTAGATGTAAAATGAAAAGGATCCTAGAAGGCACAAAACCCATATGAACTTGAAGTATTTTATTCTAGGTGATACAACCCCCTTGATTCCATGAAGAGTTGTGTCAATTGCAAACTCCTGGAAATTAATGCCTTGTCTGGTTTGTTCAACTCTATGTTTCTCCAAGGACATCTTCAGTGCTTCCCCTATTTAAAAAAAAACACCTTTTACTTCTTAAATGGCACCTGCACACAAAACATTAGTTTGGGGTTCCAAACATGTGTTTTCTAAAACGATGAGTAAAGAAAGCACCTGTCAATCCAATGGAAACCGCCATGTTGCACTGACTTCTGACGTCACAACGCGTGAAACTGCAGTTCGTTGTCGAAGAAATAAAAACTTTTTGTTAAATTGTTTAAAAAAGAAAGCTCTCTTAAAGAGAAAAACTCTTTTTATTCTCCTGAATGATTTTACAATAAATGCAAGCCATAAAACTGTCCGAATGCAAGGCAGTAGAGCTGATTCTTTTGGCAATTTCACGATGTAACGTCAGAGGTCAGTGCAACATGGCGGCCTCCGTGGGATTGACTAGAGCTTTCTTTACTCGTTTTTGAAGAATATTACTAATTGAATTGTATTAGAAGTACATTTTTGAATACCAAATTGGTGTTTTTTTCAAAAACATATAATAAAATAATTTTGGAGTGCACTTACTGTAGACTGCGTAATCTAATCGCCACAGTACCGTCAGAGACGTTTAGGTCGCTAAGCCGTTGGTCCGAGCCATTAATCTTCTGTATCGGTAAATAGATTTAAAGAATTACTAACTATTCCACGAACGCGCGTTCGATATGAGGTGGTAGATAGCCGACGAGGCACGAAACGCCGAGTTGGCTATTTCATTTCATATCCAACAAGCGTGAGTGTAATAATTGTTTTATTAAAAATAAACAAGTGGATATATAAATCAAACATTCTTCTGAAACTTTTAGGCATTTTTAAGGAACCCAATTTTGTCGGTGGAGGTGGTGGGTGGTGGCACATACCCCCTACCCCACCCCCAACACTTTTTCAGAGCTCATATTTCTCAAGACCTGATTTAGGGGTATTGGTTTTTATGTATTATGGACTCCTCTCTCCACAAGGAAGGCATTGGCGCAAGCACTTTATGCATATCTATTTTCTTGAACATGATATTTGCTCCTGAAATTCAGCCTTTTTGATAAAAGGTGGTGGGTGGCGGCACATAATACCCCACCCCCCTAAATTGGGCTCCTAGGAAGTACCATTGTTTTGACCTTCTCCCTTATTTTCCAAAATTGTAAACAAATTTATTTCAAAATGTGTTGAATAAGCGCTTTAAAAATTCAGCTTACAACAGTACTCTATCGTAAAACAGTTTCATTCCATATGTTGTGGCACGTTTAGTGTTGCTGGGAATGGAGTCTTCAAGGAGTTTCTCTATTTCACCGCTCAAAACCTCGACAAATCTCGAGTTTTCCGCCATTGTTTTAATTTTTTTCGGGCGAGAAAAATTGCTAACATGGCTCTGGTTTTGATTTTCGTGGCTGTTTTCCATATATGGTGAAAAGTATGTATATGAGATATTAGCCAAATTCTACTAGTGGTCTATTGCAAATCTCGCATTCTGATTGGCTACTCTACTAGTGGTCTATCAGCCGTTATAACCCATCCAATAATCTTCGTGCAACCTGATTGGATAAAACGAATCACGTGGTACAAAATCGGAAGTAGGATATCAGCGAATATACCTCTTTGAATTTGATAACTACCCTGCGATTTTGTCGGCCATTTTTAATTAAAACAACCAAGGGGTTTTTTTTCAAATTTTGAACAAGTTTAAATTGATAGACAAGAAAATTAATCGTTTCGCCGAGTCTAACAACGAAGATTTTTAAAAATACCTAGTTTCAAAGGCAGTGCCAGACAGCGCCAAAAAGTTGATAACTGAATAGTGAAGTACGCCGTTAACGTATTTGAAGGTAAAAAAAAGCTGCGAATCCGCTTTCGCTAAACAACAGTTTCAGTAACAAGCTTTTCCCGCTATTTCCTTTATAAACAGCAAGATCCAGATCTTGCTGCTTCGCGCAAATGAGATGCAAATTCTTGCGTGTGACGTCAGATGTCCAGCCATTCTGCCCTATGTAACTTAACACATTAAGTCTTTAAAGTTCTGTAAAATATCTTAAGCTTAAAACTGAGAGTTTACATTCTATCCAACTTCAATTGTACAGAAGAGATAAATTTATCGCTGCAATTGTACACAAAGTTTTTTCGAAGAAAAAATTATTGGGAGGGTTATATAATAAATAAACCCCTTAGACTTACTGGTATATCGGAGGAAAATTTCCTTGGCTGCTAGATTGTCCTCAGAATCCCCCAGTTGCCCTAACTGTTCATTTTTCGGACAATCTATTAGCCGCGGACATTATCCTCTGATATACCAGCCTCCGGAAGGGGTTTGTTTACCAAATAGGTGGTGAGTGGAGAAAACGTTTTGAAGAAGCGACAGAACCTTGAAGAACTTCTCGAGATCTCAAAGCCAGCTAACACAAAAAAGACAACAAAATACAGAATAAATTTTTTTAATGTAAATAGAACTTAACGTCGAAAGATAATCCATTTTAGTTCACATGTTTTACTTTGAAAATGTTTTCGACAAACCCGATATAACACGACTTGAAGCAAAAACAATTATTTTGCAATGATTTAACTCACAGACTCTTTTGAAAACCAAACTAAGTTTAAAACTCCATCTGAAGAACAGAGCAAATAAGAGTTAAATACCTGTTAGCAGAAAATTTACTTTTCTTTGCGGCAAAAAGATGGAAAACCACACAAAGTTTCGTCGCTAAAAGCCATACAGGTGCAATTGAGCGACACAAACCTTTGTCCGTCGTTACTGATCCATTGTTTGAAAAAGCAAACGAAATTTTAAACACCCAGTTGGCAAAAATTAAAGCTATTGAAAGAGGCAACAGTCGGCCAAACCATTCATAAAAATCCCATTACAACTGAGCAGCTGGAAAAGTTGTTTTTAAGTGGCCAGCTCGGTGATTGTTTTTCAAACAATCCTACTTAACTGCACAGTTCCGATCATAAACAACTATCAGTCGCCAAGAACCGTGCATTTAAGAGTTACTTCTTTTTTGGCTTGTACCATTTTAAGTCTGGTGGAGAACTTTTTTTTTTAAAACAGGTTTTCTTGCTATTTATCTTAGAACTGCTTGTAAACCTCGTGATTGTTGAATTGGCGGCACACACGGTAGTGTACTGGCGCGTGACTTGTAGCACGTCATATGCACTTTTTAAAAATAAATTGTTTTTAACCAACTAAGTTTCTTTTATTTTAAATTTTGCAATAGACCACTTGTAGAGTTTGACTAAAACAGTTTTCGCCCTCGTCGTCAATCAGCCGATAGAAAATGAGAACGAGTAGTCCAACTGTTAAATATACAGTGAGTAGGGAACCAATCAAATTGCTTAAAATTCAATATCCAGTTGTTTGTTTATAATAGTTAAAGTTTAGTGACAATAAATATATCAGACGAAATTTCTATTAATGGTAGACCAAAGATTTGTTACGCGTCGATAAAAAGCTTTTAATCATGGAAGTATTTCTCTGTTGAATAACGTGATAAAGTCGAGTTACTGCGTACGCGTGGGTGTTTCTATAGCAACAATTTAGTAAATATGTTTAGTTACACACCGTGCACAATCGATCAGAAGATACTGGCGTATTGTCTTTTACATCGACGAAGGATTACGACCTAAATTTCAGTATTGTTCTAATATTTCCACGGTGCCGTAACTTATATCTAAATTATTTACTAGCAGTTTATCGGTTAAAGCTAGTTTAATTTTTTGATAGAAATTCTGCTCTATTTTATGCCCGCACTGTTCAGTTGTGCCATTGAACTGGCTTCCCTAGTAAAGTATTTTCTATCTACGTATGATGTGTCAGTGTATAGTATATTTTCTATCTATGTGTTTTACCAAATTTTGTATATATAGGACCTTGTAGGATATCAGTGCAATAACGGGTTAATGATGTCAAATAAATCTATTTATAGTCGCCTTTTAATTACCACAGTAGCACAAACCTATTCCTAAAATGCTGATTCTATGATAAAAGTTTAGAACTTTCTTAAAGTTTTAATGGCAAAATCATGCTAATGCGAATAACAAATTCAAGCCATTTTAATTTGACTGCTTGATTTATTCTGAAATTCGTTTATACTCTGAGAACAACTGTTATTATTATGGTGTCCTTTGTTAGGTATTCAAATCTGGGACTAATCGTTTCTTCGGGAGTCAAAACGTCAAAAGCTCTAGTGAGTTATAGATGACTGGACTCAAAATAGATTCTATGCAAACTTTGGGATAACAAATGAAGTCCGAAGACTGAATAACAACTAATAGCTTTAAATTAAGCTGAAGTTACCTCATCTACGGTACATATTTTAAGTTTTTCACCACAGAAAAGATATTGACGTTTTGAACCGAAGTCCTTCGAAGGAGAAAGTATTCTGATTTTAACCACGAGATTTTAAAGCACTTACCTCGTCAACAAAACGTCTCGCACTTGGAGTTTCTCAGTAAGATGTGTGTATGCTTCGTTCAAAGTGGACGAGATCAGCAAACAGCTATTAGGACGTCTGTTCCAAGCAAATGTTGTTCAACCAGTTGAACAAATAGTAGTTACGAAGGACAATATTAAGAGCGTTATACAAATAATGTTTCAGACTTATGCATGGCTGGGTTTATGATGACGTCACAAAATATGGGTTCATAGCAGGCCGTGAACGTTATTGTACTAATTTATAGAGCATTGTGTCATTAGTGTCGCATCAATTCAAAGACAAATCATTTGGAACTTCAATTAGGCCCATTTCAAATTAACGCCGTGCTAAGCTCACCTGAACTTAGAAAATCCGACAGCAGGCCTTTAGCATAGTAGGGTAGCAAGACACCCTCACCCGTATTACACGAAGTTTACCGTACGCCGTGCTTATCTCGTATTGACGACAGCTACCTTCAAGAACTCTTTTCGCCCATTTTTTGCTTTGTAAGCAACGTCCACCTGCTTTCCAGTTGAACTATCTTGTTCAGTTTCTCGATAACTTCTAACTCCTCTCTTGAAACCTCTGCTATACTTCTTGATCGTTTGGCAGGTAAAGACGATAAGTCTTTGTTAACCTTGCATGCCCACAACAATGTCAACTCCAGTGGCCGCCATTTCTCATTCTTTGTTCCTTCATTTGAAAGCACTTTTGCCACTTTACAAAGTTCTAAGTCACTGCCTATATCCCTTTCCAAGATGTTTCGAAAAAGTCCAGTATTTCTTAACAAAAATATTGAATTTTCCAACGACGTGTCACAGAGAAACGTCACTTCTGCCAATCCCCCACCCCTAAACGTGAAGTTGACGTTTCTTGTGGGCAAAATCAATACGTAAGGCTTCCCTTATGCCGCAATAGGCAGGTTTTTCCAACATGATGAGCAAAAATGAAAAGAAAGTTATACCATGAAAAGTATTCACAATACTGAAGAGTAGCTTTAGAGCAAACAATAATACTAGGGTAAAGCATATGTAACATTAAGGCTCATTCTTTTCAACAGTACTCACCAAAAAAATACTGCATTCTTCCCCAAATCATTCCTGAGTTAGTTTTCTCCGCAGCCTTTATAAGTATTAATTTCCCTGCTTACGCGTTCCAAAATAAAATGGGTTTTCTTGAAGTTACCTCTTAGACTGTGGCAGCTTCATTTGAACTTTGCAGTTTTTACCGAATACCATATTAACTTAGAGAAAATATGCTTCTCCTACCGATCCTCAAAATGAACTCAGCAAAAATATTTTTTTAGCCATGGGATGGACGCTGAAACTCTGCAACTTTTTATTTAATTAACTCTGTCAAACCGCACCGTTCAGTTTTAGATTTCAGTTAAACCTACAAGGGACGCAGTTCTAAATTCTGCAACCTTTACTTAATTCGATTAACTGCCAAAATACCTGCTGTTGTTTTTCTAAATACATATGTTAGCCCCCGCCGAAATTCCGGAACCATGCAACTTTCTGCTGTTAACAACGTACATGAATCGGTAAACAGCTGTTATAAAAGGCATTTCTCTCAAACTTTTATCTATTCAGTTATCCAGTTACAGATTCTCTTTGTGCATTTTTATAAGTTCAGACTTTTCATGCGCTAATTAAGAACTGGGGGGAAATTAATGTACAGTTCGCCATCTTTGTAAGAATGGAAGAATAGCCAAGGGGCCTACATAAGGTTTTTGGCGACACGTCTTAAATTGAGGGGACACACAATTGTCAAAGCGCCGACAAGCGACAGAAATTATCGGGAAAAGTGCGACAATTTACGACAGCGACAAAGGGCATCAGAGATCAACTATGTATCAAAACATCCAGAAATACATGTAATCAGTTTCTCACGATATTTCTGTCCGAGCTTAAAATGTTTAAAACACGCTAATGACACAGACACATTTGTTCGTCATGTTTACTTGAGCGTTTTTGACATCAATTGATAAACTGGAGTTGTAAATTAGCAAAGCAAATAATTGCTTAGAAATTGAAAATTATGATAGCGACATTTTGTTCAGACGAAAATGCGACAGCAACATTTTACACTAGATGCGACAAAAAGACCAAAAAACGCCTTATATGGAGCGGCCGCGGAGCGAATCTCAGGCATTTCTTTGTGGCTAGTGACAGGAATCCATCCGTAATGTAGGGATACTGTATGTGATTCGAGTTAAAATTCATTACTTTTGTAAATACCTATATGTTTTAAAACTAAGAAATGTTCTAAATACGAGACGTTCATACATGTCAAGTTTATATGCATAAAGTCTAGTCTATAGACAATAATCTCGTTAAACGGAGCTGCGGGTTTCAAATTTAGTTAAAGAATCACCAACGTAAATATATACCGTCATCGACAAAAAGCTATTTGTAATCTATCATCACGCTAGCTTTGCATAAAATTATATTTAGTTTAACGGCTAAAAGAGTCCCAGAGTCAATTTCAGCACATAAATATTAGCAAAACTACAAAACTGATTTCGTAAGGATTGGCCGCAATGAAGGTTTGAAACTTGAGAATTTTTCATTAAATGCCCGTCCAGCCTCGTTTCCATGCTTCCCCCATACATTTCTCTGTAAAAATAAGCCGGGCAGAAGGTAAAATTTAGAAGTTTTATATCTACATTAGTTTTTGGCAAATGTTTACAAATATTTGCGATTTTGCTAATACTAATGCGCTGAATTTAGTGCTGACCACAGTTTTTTAAAATGATTAGTATATTCTTTGCGTAAAAATGGCGTCGGTGCAATTCCTGTCTGGACACCCGACTATAGGGTTCGTACACCTTTAGATTTTCAAAAATCCAGGGTTTTCCAGGGCTGTTTTTTCGTTTTTTCCAGAGCTATTTTAGGGTTCTTTAAGCTAGCCCGGAACGAAGATAATAACGTTCCGAATCATCTGTTTGAACAACGTTTTAGTAGTTAATCTCGAAGAAATTTCGTATTTATTGAACTTAATGTAATACCGCCGTGCAACAATTAAGTCTAAAATCTTAATTTTTACTTGAAACGAAAAAAAATGCATCATTTACCGAATTTATTTTTTTCAATAAAGTTCTACGAAATTTTCCAGGGCTTAAGAAAAAATTTCAATGGGCTTTTCCAGGGATTTCCAGGGATTTCCTGGGCTTCAAAAATTTTCCAGGGTTTTCCAGGATTTCCAGGGCCTGTACGAACTCTGCGACTAGATTAGCTCTCATAGTTATTTCGGATGCATGCCCAGTGACTATACATTCGTTTTAATCAATAAGCTAAGTTTTCTATAGAAAACGATCCAATAAAATTGTTGTTGCTGTCTGTAGCCGCGCAGGTTTAATTAAGATACAAATACGCCGCTAACATTTTAAATGCATCAATGGCCTAGCTCAAGCGTATCTCTCGGACAACTTCTACTTCTCGGAACAAACGCATACCTACAACACTAGAAATAAAGAACTTATCCGCCTACCTCTTGCCAAGACAACAAAATTTCAAACATCTTTTAAATACA
>JAOBRD020129270.1:15486-26538 GCA_027575215.2 Hydrozoanthus sils | reverse complement strand
TTGTTAGATATCTAAACGAGTATATTGATCGAACTAGTAGTCACAGGGGTGATAATACCCAATTACTTATTAGTTTTGTTAAACCCTTTAAACCTGTTTCGAAAGACACAGTAAGTCGATGGGTTAAGGCTGTTACGTGCGATCTCACGTAATCCCTTCAATTCCATAATGGATCGGTAGAATTCAAATTTAGTTTTGAAGAACGCGACAAAATAATAAAAGGACCATAAAGTACTTTTTTTGGTGCATTCTTAAAGCATCTTGTACCAAATATTCGTCAAACGTCAAATAATGTCCAACTGTCAACGTCAAACAACCTTTGATTAAGTAACTTCACAGTAGACGGTATCACGGTTTTGGCCTCCATTTTGTTGAGTAGGCTATAGCCTGCAGATTTGGCAGGTAAACTGTTCGAAGCACTATCTGAAAGTTGTGATGTAAATTTTCTCGATGGGTATATATAATATTTTCGCTGCGATTTGACAACACGTTATGGCCGTTTCTTTGTATTTTTCGGCACGCTTGCCTATTGTCTATTAAAAACAAAACTAACTAGGCACTTCAGTGTCATGCTCTACTGGGAAAAACCTGAAACGGGGCTTAACGTGGTCTGACGGGTTCCGACGAGGCCTAACCGTCTAGGCCTAACGGGGTTTGACATGGTCTAATAGAGCTCAACGTGGCTAACTGGTTTTAACGTCATCTAACAGAGTTCAACGTGGTCTAACTGGCCTCAAAGTGGTCTAATGGGGTGCAACATGTCTGAATAGGTCTAACGAGGTTTTGCATGGTTTAAAGGGGTTTAAAGTCGCCTAACGGGGTTCAACGTGGCTTAACGGGGAGACGACTGAGGCCTGACAGGAATAAAGTGGCACAATCAGAAGGATAATGGAGATGTAAGTTCATTACTTATTTTCATCGCCGGAAGTGAAATTTAGTTTAAAAATATCGCAAGATCGTGCGGCAGGGCCTAAAACGATACAGTATGTGGAAAAAAGAGAATGAAAACATGGCAGTTTGTTTGTAAATTAAATTAAGTGCGACCAGTTGTTGACATTAAAACTGAGGGTTATCTCTTGCGAGTCTTTTTGGGAGGCCAAATTCCCGAAAAAGTGGCGATCCTCCAAGGACACGGAACTGTGGTTAGAATTTCTGTCATCTTTGAGTATTGGAAGACGAAAATTGAACCGAAGCGGTTAACACGCGTTGTGCAATCCCGATTGAATTCAAGATGTCTTAATTTGAAGTGTTGGACATTAAAATTGATTGAAAAAATACAAAGTAATATTTATCAATGATCCAAAGGCTGTCGATAGGCATACAAAAAATCACAAAACGGTAACTGATGGTATTTATGAATTGAAAATCTAACCCAAGAAATTCTAGTTTAAAAGGGAGTTGAATTAAGCGATATTAGAGGGTGGAAAAAAATCGAGAGTCGAATATTGGATTTTGAAGATATTTGCAGAAGTATTAAGTGAGGGATGGGGTAAATCTAGAACATTTGAGCTAGAAAATGCCAAACTCGAAGCGCGGGATAGGTTTTCAAAAGAAGTAAAACGATCATTGCCACAGAGGGGGAGTGGACGCCCGGAGCGAAATTGCCCAAGTTAGTAATCACAAATTCCAAGGAATACATCTTGATTGTAAACGGTTTTAAGGGGAGTTCGAGTCTGACCGTGAAAGAGCCAAACTTTCTCAAAAGGCAAAGTTCTCCTACTTAAAAGAACTATTACTCCCAAGGTGCTTGTACACACTGACGGATTGACATTAGAATTTCAAGGAACACAATGATTGGAAACGGTTTTAAGGGGAGTTCGAGTCTGAGATTGAAAAAGCCAATCTTTCTCAGATGGCAAAGTTCTCCTACTTGAAGGCACTTTACTCCCAAAGGTGCTTGTACACACTGGCGGACTGCTGTTTACAGCTGAAGGAAATGAGAAAGCGAATGTGAGGTTGTGAATGCTCATGCACATGCAATGCATAATTTCTTTACCCGCAGAGAACGGTGCCAACCAAGTGAAAAGTTAGTAAAGATACAGAGAAGCTTGTATTTACCGGCGGGAAAACCAAGGACCTGAAAAAAACAACCATAGCAATGTTACAAGAAGCAAGCCTTTACACTTCAGAAGTGGCAATCCAATGAACTACAGTTGGAGGGTGAAAGTGAGCACAGAGACGGCGAGCAAAGCTATGTGAACCAACAGTTTGGCGTTAATCATGGAGGGACAAAGCTTCTGGGGGTACCATTGACGTATCAAGCTTTGAGTTCACTTTTCATGATTAAAGCGTCATCATTTCCATAACTGACACGCTCCTTAAAGGCCATTGTAAATAGAAACAAAGGACCAGAAGCTGCTAAGCACTCCTGAGAAAACACCGCGAAATTCAAATCTCAACTTCGGCTCTCAAGCTGTGATAAAAAAAGTTGCGATGTAAAGGACTTGCGCTGATATTGTAACTGCGTAACTGGGTGGGGAAAGGACGCTTTTGAACACTTTAAATTTTTGCACTCACTTAACTAAAACTACAGAGTGTAGGAGTCAAACTTTTTCCTATTCATTATCAGCTGTTGACAACGAAAAAAAAAACGGTCTAATAGTTTCTTTAGGATCTGCAAGGAGTTGACGTCATCTTTTAGCAAACCCCTGCCCCGGCCAACGCGCAAGATATCTTGAGATATATTCATTTAATCTTGCTTTTTAAAATTATTATTCTTCGCATGGGCCGTCATGGTGGTAAGATCTAGAGTTTTGGTGTTCGCCATCTTACTTTATCTGTTACAAGATGCCGCAGACTACGAGTCAAGGACAAATCGTTATCCGAACTCCGCATAGATTTTCCAGATAACTCACTTGACAATTAGTGGTGATATTTCTCTGAACCCGGGCTCAGATAAATGTAATATCTGTTCGAGGACAACTGCAAGAAATTATTGTGCATTACACTGTACTTTGTGTAATGGCTCGCTCCACATAAAGTGTGGTAAGGTGAAGCTGAACGGATACAAAAGACATGGAACTGCCCACTTATATGCACCAACTTCGCTTCAAATGGTTGGCCAAATGCCCCAGCAATATCAGAGCTACCGTTCTGGGCTTCATCCGACGATACTCTTCAGTCTTTGTACTTTACACAACAATCTTTGCCCGAAGCATCCATAGGAGACTTTGACAGCAACGACTCTTTGACCTGGTTTCAGTCGCACATTGGTAGTTATTACAAGTTCAACCTTAGATAGGCTGTCCCTAAAAATCGAGAATCCGCAGCACGGCTTCAAAAATCGAAATACTTAATACTTTGCATGAATGACACCTTCGGGGATCTATTTTCGATGATGTTTACGAATCTTTCTGGAAATCACTAGTTTTCAAGAAATCAAGAAAAATCAAAAACACGCGTTCAACCTAATTAAATATGCAAAAATCAAGTTCTAAATTAAGGAAAGTTGGCGCTGTTATGCCTCAACATGCGGACACGAAAATAAACGGGAAATGGTTTTTATTTTAGTTTATTTATTGAACAATTTGTAACTAGTATTTGAGAATTGGAGACGATCTGATGGGTTTCTTGCTTCTTTAAAAAACCGGGGTATTCAGCCTTTCGTCTCACGACAAAAAACAGCTAAGTTCAGAGGGCAAAAAGTCATCTTGGTATGTCCAATACAATGTTAATTCGAACACTACAATGAAGTTTAGCCTTTATAATCTTATTTTATGAAATAAATTTTTTGGGCAATCCAGATTTGCGTTGACAAAAAACAAATCAACCTGGCTCGATGACACAAAAAATTTGCATAATGTTGCAGTTGTGAACAGTATAACACTAAGTTATTACCGTTAGTTTGAGAATTGATTCATTTAAGTCGGGCAATACGGTGGATATAAAAACGGCCCTAAATTTATTAAAACAAAAGCAGTTAAATCAACGTGGTAGATACTCGCTCTTTCGGTTGACATGGCGCCCTTGTTGTTGTTCTTGATTTTTAATTAGCGACTGACATTATATCAGGTTTCTTGCATTCATCTGTATCAAAGCTTTCTGCGTAAATGTTCTTAGTCAAGTTGATTATAAGGTTAGTTTTGCCAACCCTTTTTCTGCTCTGCTCATATCACTTTCTGCCTTCTCAAACATCTCAAAGAATGATGAATTATGGCCACTTGAAAAGCAAATACATAAGCACAGATTACCCCGGAAGCAGAAAACTTGAGATTGCGCAGATACGCCGGAACTGACTTTTTAGAAAGTTCTGAGTTTTGTGGATGAACTGCATTTTAAAATTCGGGCTCTTCAACAGGAAGCCCGAGTAAAAAACTGCAACCAGCACAAACCTCCAGAGGTTTTTTTTTATACAATGAATATTAAATAAATATATTTTTATGAAGATTTTAGCCTATAAGCTAAGTGAACTGTCATGTATCAACAGATGATGGTAATGACAGTGTTGAGGGTCCATCAGGTCATAATATCAACAAGCTACAACCAGCACCAACTTCCAAAAGTTATTTTTTACTTAATGAATATTAGTAAAATATTATTAGAGGAAGAATTTATCATACAAATGAACTGTCACATGATTTAGGTTTAACAAATGATACCAGATAACGATGATGTTGAGAGTCCATTAGGTCACAATTAATAATAAGCTACAATCAGCACCAACTTCCAGAGGTTAGTCTAACACAATGAATGTTGACGTTAGAGGAAAACCTTATCATACTGTACATCAGTTAACTGTGTTGTTTCAACAGATGATCATGACAGTGTTGAAGGTCCATCAGATCACAATATCAACGAGCCCCAACCAGAACCAGGTTCCAGAGGTTACTTTTTACTTAATGAATAATAGTAAATTATTAAGAGGAAGATTTTGTCATACAAAAGAACTGTAATGATGTAGTTCTAACAAATGATGCTAGATAACGATAATGTTGAGAGTCCATCAGGTCACAATTGATATTATCAAAAAGCTGCAACCAGCACCAACTTCCAGAGGTTATTTTTTATACAATGAATACTAAATAAATATATTTTTAAGAGGAAGATTTTACTATAAAAGCTAATTGAACTGTCATGTTGCATCAACAGATGATGAAAATGACAGTGTTGAGGGTGCATCAGGTCACAATATCAACAAGCCGCAACCAGCACTAACTTCCAGGGGTTATTTTTTATACAATAAAGACTAATACATTTTTAAGAAGATTTTAGCAAACATAAGCTAATTGAACAGTCATGTTGCATCAACAGATGATGAAAATCACAGTATTGATGGTGCATCAGGTCACAATATCAACAAGCTACAACCAGCACAAACTTCCAGAGGTTATTTTTTACACATCGAATATCAATGTTAGAGGGAAATCTTATCATACTGCACATAAGTTAACTGTTGTGTTATTGTTTCGACTGATGATGATAATGACAGTGTTGAGGATCCATCACGTTACAATGTCAACAAGCCCCATCCAGCACCAACTTCCAGAGGTTATTTTTTACTTAATGAATTAATATTAATAAAATAGTTATTAAAAGGAAGATTTTCTCATACTGGTGAACTGTCATGATGTAGTTTAACAAATGATGCCAGATAAATTAATGATGTTGACATTCCATCAGGTCACAATAATAATAACAAAAAGCTACAACCAGTACCAATTTCCAGAGGCTTTTTTTTATACAATGAATATTAATACATTTCCAAGAAGAAGATTTTAGCAAACATAAGCTAATTGAACTGTCATGACGAAGCAACAGATGATGAAAACGATGATGTTAAGGATGGATCAGGTCACAATATCAACAAGCTGCAACCAGAACCAGCTTCCAGAGGTTATAGTTTACGTACTGGATGATTATTTAAGAGGAATATTTTATCATATAAGTGAACTGTCATAATGTAGTTTTAATAAATGATGCCAGATAATCATGATTTCTATCGTGCTGCGCTTCTGCAATCAAAAGATTATCTGCATATACTGAGCATTTTCTTGAAACCGCTCGCGCAAAACGCGCCATCGTTTATTAAAGACATCACTGATTTGCTTAATAGAATTACTAATATTAACAAACGAGGGCCCCTTTCACCCAACACACTTTTAGTGTCTTGGGATGTTGTTGCAATGTTTCGTAACATTGACAATAACCTAGGGATCAAAGCCGTCAAAAAAACCCTTGATTCAAGAGAAGTTAAGTTTCCTATTATCTAATGCATATTAGTACAAAGTTGCTTTAAGCATAATAACTCTAAAATTTTAGATAAGAATGTACTTCAATGACATGGTAAGGCTATGGGAACCAAAAATGAATGCACCTATGCAGACATCGCGATAACAGAAATTAACAACTTAGCTGCCTCATTTCTTAAAAGAAGACATTTCTTAATAGAAGACATCATGCAAGAAATTTTTTCCATTTCACCAACACCACCAAATTCACCAATCCAACATTTGCGAATTGGTCTAAAATGTCTTGGGATACACCAAGGTTAGTATTGATATATTGTTTTGGATGTGGGCCATTGAAAAATACCAACCATTTCCCACAAACATATAGCTGGCTACAACAACTCGAAATACTGGTCAGTCTAAAAGATAGACCATTCCCAGGCCTGCAGCTATCCTGTCTTGTTTTGAATTTGCTATTAACTTCTTTATGCAATTAACTTGAATGGCTGAAGCTCATCCAACACTTCTCTAGTTAACCCCAAACTTCGATCTTGATGTGTTGTCTTTGAGAATAACATGTTAAGTGTCCTGGTCACTGGGCTTTAGACAGCATTAATTTAAAGCTAGTAACTATGTCAAGCGGTTTGGCTCAGAAAACCTCGCTTTGATGCAAGCGTTCAGATTGGTCGAGAGGTTTTGGGCGAGAAATGGAGGAACCAATGAGAAGCGAGCTGACGTCATGATGGGATGACGTCATCGAGGAGAATAAAAAGAGGAATCGGAAGGGAAGAGATCTTTTTATCCTTTTTGTAACACTTTGTGTTTATGTATCTTTCTTAAGTCTTAAAAGAAGACATATAGGAAGAGTGACAATGGATCCACAAATTTTGAAGAGGACCATAAAAAATGACAGAAAACTTGGAAGGTAACTATTTTACAAATTGTGTTTTGCATGTGTGCCTATCCCTTTTATGGAAATTCTCAGAATTGGAAATATAGCGAAAGCATCATTTTTCCCTTCTTTACATTACTCCATTTACACGGGTCAGTCCAAGTTTGGGTCTGCTTTTCTTATAAGGCACATACATATTTTTTAAATGGGATCATCTTCATTTTCAATTAGTTTGCAGTAGTGTTTACTCTACGCAGTGGGGACGGGACAAAATGGGACACCTGTTTTTACTGGGAAGCTAGGCAAACTAATGCAAAGCTAGATCCAAGGCTGAAACCTCGAAATTTGTGCAAATGTCAGAATGGTCCCAGTGTTTACATGGACTGGTACAAAGTTTTGACTGCACCGACCCCAATGTGGTCCCAAAATTGAACACTTTGCTAGCCTCCGATGAGGGCAGTAATGGAAGCCCTGTGTGAATGCAAGCAAAATAGTCATGGTTTCCGAAATGGACCCAAATTTGAACTCAGACCCATGTGTAAATGGAGTAACAATGCACTGGCACTGATTACATGCAAATGCATAAATGAGGAAATGCAAGTATAATTTACAAGCAGTTGATGTTCACATTGTCTCAATCTTATACCAGACAACAGCCTGTGTTTCAAGGAAAATCAAAGTGCAATCTTATATAAAATTGTTTCATTTATTCACAATTAGTAACAAAGTTAATATTTTTTGTTAATTTATGTTTTGCAGAGTGTTTTTAAAAATAGCAGTTGTGCCTCTCAGCAGCGTTGTAAAAGAGCAGACCCTTGAAAGAACCATAGGCTTTCAAACTGAGATAAAGCCTCTTGTGAACAATGTTGCTCAAAGTGTTTCTGTAATATTGGAGCTATGCAATGATTTTTCCAATGATGCATTGTTCAAGGAAGTATCAAACTTGAAATGCAGTTTCCTTCACTCGACAAACGTATTATTATGCTTGAGTAACAAAACCGATCGAGGTTAAAATGAAAGAACATGAAGAGAAATATAAAACACTGGAGAATTGAACTAAGCATGGTGTACCAAAGATCAAAATAGAGCTGTGCTGTGATTTACAGAAAAGTGTTCGGGTCAAAGAAATCAAAGAACTAGCATTCCAAGAAATACGAAAATTTATTTCTAAGGTGGCTGAGCCCCTTCTTGTTGCTTTGGACAAAATCCTCAAAGCAAATTAATGTCAAAAAGGACAGGATCGAGCCTACTTCTTTACTGCATGTTATTAAGTTTCTATGAAGCATATATATCAACAAACATTACCAGTAGCTATGCAGTATGAATACTCCCACTTCTAAGTGGCTCTTTGGAGATGATCTCGCCAAAAAATCAAGGATATTGGCAAGGTCAATGAAATTGCTACTGTAAAAAGGCCAAACAGCCCTTGGCAAAGAGCAACAAAAAACAGGTGGGCATCAAAGTGACTCACTCTCTCGTGGCACGAGGGTTCCTTTTTTAAACTATTGAAAAAACTATCCAACGGGCAGAAAAGACGACAGAATCTCAGAAGTCTACCGCCGCAACAACATCTCTCAATTCATCATGGATTCATCAATTCAACCCTGTGGAGATGACCTTCTCTCTACTCTTTTTTTGGTACCAAAGAGATGTGGCTATAGAAACAATGTCAGTTATTTAGCGGCTTGGTCTAAAATGGAATGACCTTGATGGTTCAATTCATACTGTCGACAGACAAGATCTAGCATATTAAGTATAAAAAATATTCATAATGCAGAGGGAACAGTGAGTGCTCCGGAATCGAAGTGATTTGTAGGCAAGATCTTTTCAGCAGGGTCAGTTAATAGGAATCTTCTGAGAATGATGACCAGATATTATGCCATTTTAAGAAAATTATCAGAGGTGAATTTGCAACCACCTCCCTTTTTACCTTTACTTTTGTGAAGCGGTTTTCAGATTTCCAAAACGCTTGAAAAATTATCAAAGTCAAAAGCATGAAAGAAAACTTACACAAGCTGGCAATTAAAATTTTGATTGTGCGCTTATTACGATATACAACTAGACTCTGGATGGATTCCTTGCAGTGAGATTGAAAGAGCAGCATATATCAGCAATTTAATAGATTTGGATGACTGGCACATTAAAAATCAATGTTTTAGATAACTCGTGTCTCTAGAGTCCACAAACAGTTGATTGCTTTGCTAATTTTACAACACAAAAACTGCAACATTTTTCTCACAGTTCTGGAATCCAGTGTTCGTAGTGGATTTCATTTCTTTCTTCATGCGCAATCCCAAGGATGAGAGTTTGAAGAAAAGAGGGTTAGACGATGTCAACCAACTAACGCCACAAAAAGAACTTCCAAAGGAGTTAAAAGAAGCGAATGGCGGATAAATGGCATGGTTCCAGCCAAGTATCCATGAACTTTGATTGATTGAATTCGAAGACACAAATTAATGAACAAGGCCAGTGACTTCAGTAGAAGAGGAAAGAACAAAACATTATGCTAGAGTTGTTAAAAGAAACGGTGAACATTACCAAGTTGTTCTACCGTTGCGACAACAATTACCGAGCCTTCCAAATGGTAAACTGATGGCGGAGTGAAGACACCAGTTAATGAAAAAACGCCTATTAAAGGCACACTGTACGCGTACCACGTGATATAAATAACCGCTGATCAATTTTCGTTCAAACGTTGGCACACAAGATGCTTACTAGCAATATGGCGGAAAGCGAGGAGTACGGTTCCATTATGGAAGACACAGCATCTATGCTGGAAAATAGAGCAGTGGAAGACGATTCTCACGATTTTGACTTCCCACTTTGTTGCACTCAATTTATGAATATGCAAATAAATTCATTGAACTAAAGCAGCACAATACGATTTCTTGACGCCATATTGGAATTTTTGATTTTTTAAACTAATTTTTTCAAAGTTAGCTAGCACTGTGCTCATGCTTTAGAAAGCGCACAGTGTGCTTTAAAGGATGATGATCTACACGAGGAGTAATAGAAGACAATGCAAGGGCATGCAGAAAAAGTTCCAACATAAGAGCTAGACATAAAAGACAAGCTCATCTGGTACTGCCTGCCTCATCATGCAGTGATTCATCAATTAAAACCAAATAAGGTTAAAGTTTTATTTGATTCCGCTGGCTGGACTTTTGCAAAGCCAAGATTTGGCTAATTCTGTGTTAGGGTGCTGATCAGATTAAGATTCAGATTTTTAGCACTCTTTACATTAATAAAACAATCTAATAAAAGACAAGAAAAAATAAACAGTGTAAGAATAAATAAATTGCGACGTGAATGTGCGTCTAAAGTAGCTAAAGCTTTCGAGTTTGCAACTAGCAGTTACTTAAACTTGACAGGAGAAGAAGTGAGTCAACGACAAGTTATTCTAAGGAGGGAAAAAATAGATTAATGAGTAGCAAGAACAAACGAACAAAAGCCAATGATAAATACAATTTCAGGAATGGAATCAAAGTTTTTGAGAGTGAGTTATCAAGGGAAAGTGTTTGCAATTTTGCATGGTTACAGTATGTTACTAAACATCTAGAAGAAATAATTTAAAATCTTTTTTAATCTATTACGTGGCAAAATTTTTGCTGCAGGTGGGATCAGACAGTCACAATCAGACTTGCAGATAGGTCTATAGATGGACAATGATCTTGTGTGGCTGGAGTTAGTGGGTTTTTCCACCATGTGATAGGGTTGCTGTATTATATAGTTTTGTTGAAGCAACTTGGTCACCAGTCACTCCCAGAAGACCTTACGTTCACAATGATGAAGCAGAGGTGGAGTGTTCCACGTGGGAAAAAATAGAGCCAAAGCAGATAGAAGACATCTTGGTCAAAAAACCTCAGATGGGAGCTACATACACCAAGTACATCAAGAGCACACTGTACTTTCCAGCTGGGATGTATGGTACTTTTACTAAGGAATCCTTCAGTGAACTAGCTCCCCAACCTCTAATAACTACAATTGTCCCCA
>JAOBRD020129270.1:0-12020 GCA_027575215.2 Hydrozoanthus sils | reverse complement strand
TTTTGTCAATAGCCAGTAAGTCTAAGAAGAAGGGTGAAGGAGGCAGAAGGGTGCAAGCAAGGACCACTAAAAAACGACGAAGCAACGAGGTCAAAGTACGTTAATGTATACCTTGTATCTGGCACCGAATCACTCTGAAGTGTTGAAGCCAAAGAAATGTTGTTTGATATTTAAAAGGAAAATTGGACATTGTGAAGCAAAGGTTCTTTTGTTTCGATGGTGCTCAGGTGAAATACCTACGAACCTCAGAAGCTGGTGGATTTTACACACTTTTGAGAAGACAAACTGAGAAACAAACAAGTTGATAACCTTTCGGTTTATTTTCTATTAGCTCATTCTCTTCCCATGTTTTCTTGCACTACAAAAGCATTCATTACTATTTAGTGGATTGGCTGTTTGCAGGGTTTCAGGAATGACGTTTGTATGGGGCACCACCATCAGAACAATTTTTCACGGGGATGGTTCTTCTAAGGCTAAAATCTTTTTATATAAAAGCATATTTTTATTTCAGACTAGTAACATTTTTTGGTCCTTAAAGAAATGGTTATGAGAGACTTGTTGAACTAATTCGAAATTCTCGTTTATTGGACATTAAACTCTGGGAGTAAAATCAAAGAACTGAGTAGCAGCGATCTCGACTGTCCGTAAAATTCCCCACTAGGAACAACTGCGGAGGAGTGTTAAAGCAGGCGGGCCAAAAATGCAACTCCCCCCTTCCCATTCAAAGGCCGTAGTTTGGTGAAAAGTCACCAAAATGCTTTAGTGAGGCATGTTCGAAAGAAGAGGAAGCTCTCAATGATCAAATACACCGATATATGTTTTCAGTATGGTTTGTCTCACGCGGAGTGGTGTTGTGTACAGAATTCTAATATTTAGGTTTAATGACCCCTTCCGTGTGCAGGTAAATTATTTTTTAAGCACCCCTGACCTTGACTATATTTCACATTCTTGTTACTACTGATAACCCGGCCCAATGTAGAATTCCCATATGCTTTTAACCAGTGACAATTAAACAGTTTCATTTTGAGGAAACAAAGTTTAATGAAACTGCAGTTTGAACTTGAATTTAAATACTTCTTTTTCCTTTCTTCTGCAAGATCGGGAACAGAGGAGTTTACAGATCTGCAACAGCTGCTAGCAGATATTTCCAGCTACAAGAAAGACTTAAGTAAGATGAAGACAAAGGACAGAGCTGCAAAGAGTTGTCAGTCGAAAAAAAGGAGAGCATATGAGGAACACTGCAATGGAAGGACTATCTAGTACGATAATCCGGTGATTTGATTTAAATAAACAGAAAAATTGTATGTACTGATTGTTTAATTAGTTAGGTTCCTTTTTCGTATCCTTGCTAGATACGCTAACAAATCCATTGTCGTTTTCACAAAATATAATTACATCTTATCACCAGCCTTGACAGTTTTGTTAGATTCAAGAGAGTGGTTTTAAGAGTTGTAAAACTAAAGTTTTGTTACATTAAACGAGAATTGTTTTAGAGTTGTGCTCAACTAAAGTTCTAGCAGAAGTAAATTTCACAGCTATCATGTCTTTATTTCTTTGTTTTATCCGGTGATTTATTCACAGTAGTTGTCCATTTAAAGAACTATAAACTATAATTTTTCTAGGAGAAAAGGCTTAAAAGATCATCTTAGTTACAATCAGTTTAGTTTTAATGAATGATTTTTTAAGTAAAGGGAAGATGTAGTGTTCATGAGTATTTATCACGTGTTTAGATATATTAAAGGCGAGACTATATAAAAGTATGTAAGACAAGAATAGAGGAGAATTGACTGTGCATGCAACAAAAACGTGTAGTTATTTACTTTACCACTAAAAGAGTTAATGGTACATTTGGGAATTCTTGTTACCTCAAATCGCAGTGTTGTTAACTTTTGTATCACACTTACTCCACTGAGATATTCGATTCCAAAACACGTTCTGCTGGAAAACATCAAAAATTACATGACAGCACAAAAAAACATAGATTCTTCAATACAAACGACTAATAGAACTGCCGTTTCCATTCAATTAACTCTTAAAACAATGTTTGGTAGTTTATACAAAAAAATCCGCTACCTTAAGTACTATCATTGGCTACCCAATGTCATCTTTACTAACAAGCAGATGAGTCCCTAACTGGTTTGAATGGTTATGATCCAAACCAGCCCACGAGGAAGTGTTGGAGCTACTCTCATGCACAAGCAGCCGAGTATGTGCTGCATAAACATACTGCTGCTCAGGAGCTGGACCGAGGTGTACTGCAATGGCTAGCTTGGCGTGCGGTAACACGGCTGTTGACGAAGATGATGATGATACGTGTGCGGGTGACAATGAGGATGATGATCGCCAAATAAACTTGATAGATGAAAGTTATAGTAAGTGAGATAGCCATGCATTTTTTTGTACCAATGCATAATATATAACGGTTTTGATAATAAGTTTCTTTAACACTAGAGATACAGGCTTTAGTCGGCCGGTTAACAATTAACGTATCATATTAAACAAGATGAGATTAGGCTGGTTAACCCAGTTGGAAAGGAGCTAGTCTGTAATGCAGGAGGCCCGGATTCCATTCCCGGTGCCGGACCTTCACTCAGGGTTTTAAATTAACTGTGGAAAACATGCTGCTTTGCTTCAACATCTGCAAACGGTTAGACTTTCCAATAAGGATAAAAACGGTAGTTCCTGGGTGGCAGATCTTAAAGGGGACATAAAGTCTTATTGCCTGTTCTTCCGTGACTCTTCGACTCAAAATGTCATGAAACAAAACAAACAAAACATTGGGTTGGTCGTCGTTAAGTCTTAAGCATCGTGTATCGTACCTTTGCATTTGCTAGGGACTAATCCAGAAATTTTAAAATTACAAATGATTTTGTACTTAGCGAGGAGGGGTTGGAGAAACCAGAAGCAGATGACACCTGATGACATTCAGCTAAAAAAAAAACCAATGGCCTCGAGTACTTTGTGTTGAATGAAAGGGCGACACAAAATCATCCAGGAGGAACCAACGCTAAAATGAAACCCAATCCATTATGATGGCTTGGTCTGGTCATCACCATTTTCCAATTACTTACTTAAAGTGCAACTAATCTTGCCTGTTATACTTTGCCATGTTGTGGCGTTTGATTTCCTTTAGTAGTTCTGTGAGAAAATTTTTTTATTTTGCCAAAATCGTTAATTTTTTAATGATTTTTTGAAAACGCTAATTTATGTTAAAATATCCGCGATACTGGTTCACGACCGAACGGTAGCAGGCATGATTACTAGACAATATGATGTCATTCAAGGAGTACTTCGGACGTGACTCTCATTAAGTTGCGAAATTGTACAGTTTTACAAAGTGTACAATAGTTTTGCTGGAGAGTTGCAGCAAACATTGCGCAACTTCAGTGATCCGAAAAGTTTGTTTTGAATGTGCCAGAAACGTGCGTAGTTGCAGAGTGCAGCATTGTTAGGGACCTGAACAATGGAATTAGTTTGCATACAATTCCATATTTTAAATACACCGTATACTTCCCAAATCAGTACAGTAAGACCGCCCATGGTTTCAAATATTGGGGAAGTCACAGTTTAAAAAAATTGAGAAGTATCGGCGGGAGGGAGGGGGGGCAAAACCACACCCTTGCTTTTTCATTCAGTATTTTTTTTCAACTTTAATTCCAGCTCAGATAGTCTCAGGACTGAACCAAAACATATAGTGTTCCTTTCCTTATTGTTACTGCTGTTCTGTCACTACTTCAAAGCAGACAATCCTATACTGACATCACAAAATGGGACTGAAGTAATGGTAACAACCACCTGTAGAAAACCCAGTCGTAAGAAAAAAAACAACACTTGGCACAGTCAAGCAAAAATGCCTGGATGTGAAATAACTGCTGGCAACTTCCTCATTTGCATGGCCATTCTTCTGGCAGGTTGTTCCGCTATTAAAGTCTTTCAGATGTTTGCCAACATGGGTTTAGGCTGTGTGTCTTTCAACACGTCTTTTAAGTATCAGAAAGTGAGTTCTGTTTCATCCCAATAGTTAAATAAAGAAAATTGAATAACTTATGGAAATATTAATTATATAATTATGTATATATGTATATGTATACATACACTAACACCCACACAGATAAAACTAATAGGTAATTATATTAGGCTGAGAGTGAAAAAGCCAGTTGGCCAGTACAAAATGACATGATACATAATAATAATGGTACATCTTATACACCTATTTTAATTTATGCAGTCTTTCTATCTGAAAAAACACATTTTTTTCATAAAATAACAGCAATTAGCTGTTTGCTTTCAGACAAAGTTGTTCCCAACTAAGCATATTCTTACTGGCAAAACTAACAGAAACGCTATTGGAGAGGTTCAAGGCTATTCCTGGAGGGGTATTCGTTGCTGGAGATGGGAGGCATGACAGTAAGGGTCATAGGGCAAAATATGGAGCATACACCATTCGCTATTATATTGCTTTTAGTTTATGGGTTGGATAAAATGTTCTCCCTCTTCCCCTACCAGAAAATAAAAATTATTACTTGAAACAAGAACAACAAAGAAATATCCCGATATTTCAATGTTTCTCTCAGACCAGTTCAAGATGTCACACCAAAAACTCTGAAACGTACTAGATAAAAGTAAATGTAAAGACTGATTATTTTTCTACTTTATAGAAAAATATACAACCATTAAGTCTTAAAATTCAAATTTTGGATGCAGAAATATTAAATTAATATTTATTAGAAAGTAAATTTGAATTCGTTTCAAGATCGTTTCACACAAAAGAGAGAAATAAAGCTGGAAGCAGCACCGGAATAGAGTTCATGGGCTTTAAGAACTGTATGGAGTTCCTCAACGGATATGGCATCAAAATTACAACTTTCATCTCCGATTGTCATGTTGCAATTGCCTGTCACATAAGGAAGGTCCTTGCGAACACTGTGCACTACTTCGACCTTTGGCATTTAAAAAAAGTAAGAATCGAATAAAAAAAACATTTCATATAAATTAATATACATAACCATGATGAACATTAATGGCATTAGCTAGCAAAATGACTTCCAATTAAACAACATTGATCAGCAATTAACACACTGAGTTATACAGCTAGCTAGCTAAGTTTATCTAGGAGACAAATTGCCCAGGATTACTTGATTGATATACTAATTGTTATATACTCTGATTTTATATAGATACGAAAAGAATTGTAAAAGGTAGCAAAGATAAAGGGGTGTGAAGATTTGGAGAGCTGGATTGAACCCTGTGAGAACCACCTGTATTGGAGTGCAACATCAACCTTTAATGGAGATGGAAAAGTAATATGGGAAAAGTTCAGGCCGTTTCTCAACCACATTGTCAATATTCACACTTTTAAAGATAATGTTCTCTTCAGCAGCATGGTGATCATGGTGACCAAATTCAACAAAGGAAAAGGCTACAAAAGGAAAAAAATGATCAAAATTTTAGTTAACAAAATTCTGATATATGTTTAAAGGCTATGTGCCATCGGCCACAAGGTCAAGCACCAAAATTGAGCTTCGGGCAATTGCATAACAAAAGGCAAAAGGGCCAAAGTACTATACTAAAGACAAGAACAAAGTCCTAAGCACATACACCATTTCTATGTGACCTTATCTTCTTAAGTGGCCCAAATTAAACTATTGTGCCGTGTCAAGAAACGAAACTGGCTTTGTTAGAACCAGACCATGCCATCACAGTTTGCCGGTTCAACAAAGGAATGGATGAAGTTGATGAGCTGATGACCATCAATGAAGCCTTCGATGGTTTAATTCCCAAACTGGTAGGTAGATATAGAGATTCTCCAGTTAGTACATCAAAATCTGACGAAGTCAGTACTTGCTCCTGGTAAAATGGGATCGACAGACTCAAAGAATTCCACAACTAAGAAAGTATTGTTGTTAATAGCAGAACCTTCAGTAGACTCGGAAATGTGGGGCTTTGAGCACCTTAGAGATACATAAGGTCATTAGGTAAGAATATGTTGCCAGTATTTCTTCAGTTTGTTACCGGTAGTAATATACCAATAAGCTTTACAGACCTTGTGTGTACCATGCGTAGATCTATTGTGCACACATGTGGTCCATTACTTGAATTGCCATCAATATATGGAAGCTATAACTAACTTGCTGTGGAATTCTACAACATTCTTTAAAATAGGGAGGCTTGGTACTTTGATACTTTTAACATGTCTAGCAACATCGATATTTTCCACCTCTTCATCTCATCTAACCCCAAAGTGGAGTCCAAATTCATGAACTCCACTTTCAAATAGTTCAAACACAGCACTTGCTTTGTTGTTGGTGCGGCAAGAGATGTACACCACAACCCTGCTGTACCCATCAATGCAATCATGTATAACAAACCTCCACTCCACTTTCACTTAGAGTCAATGTGCAAATCATTTTATCTTTTTTTGGTTTTCAAACACACCTGCAGACACATTTAATTGTGTGATTAGAGGCGTAGAGGGGAAGCAAAGAAAGAAACAACGCCAAAGAGGTCAAATGGGGAACCTAGTACTTTCAAAACTGGTCTTGTAATTTCATTGGAAAAAAATTGAATCAAAAGTACTCCATAAGATGTTCACTTTTTATTAAATACATTGACCACCACCCACAACACGCGTTGTACTGAATCAGCGCCTTTGTTATGTCATACCTCATCCAGTTACTTTCGGAAAAAATCTTCTGCAAGTAAGACATACTTATAGAGAGAAAACTTGAAGTCTTTAGCTAGAGTAATATCCCGGGCCTCCTTAAACCTTGGTAAATCAGTTAACAAACTGGTAAAATGATGATCTGAAATGCAGTCAAATGCTGCAATGAACTGACAACTCGAACAAAGCTACTAATAGCTGGTGCTACGGTGACGTGTGCCACAGCGTTTTTGACAACATGGAGATTTTTGAAAAATAGCAGAAGCGAGATTAGAGTCAAGTTTTAGCCAGCTCCTTCAGGTTTCGCATGCAAAGGAAGCAACACTCTGCGCCAACAACATTGGAGATAATTACTTCGATTATGCCGACTATCCAATAAGAAGGGCTGGTACAGCTATTAACCTTTCATCAAGAAATTTATACGCTGCCAAGCTACGTTGTGATTTCTGGTTTCTGGTTTCTTGGAGCAGGCAAATAGTAGAAAAAGAAAGCATGCTGACGTCCGAGATGAATAAGGTAAAGGAAACAAGTCTAAAATACTTCATATCCTTTTTAAGACGCTAATTGTAAACTTAGCCGTAATGTTACTTACTTTTGCCTTTGACGTTTTCTTGAACAAAAACAAAGAGAGCCTTTTTCTAGTTAAACGGGGTACATGTATATATAATATATAAATTACATAAAATATTGGCAAGCTGTTGCTTAGCAAACAAGGCTAATTAAGAGCGCATATTGTTTGTAGGGTTTTCCAAACACAATTGTTAATACGATAATTCGGCTGTCGTTCGTCTCGCCAATGTCTTGTCAGAACAAATCTCATTAATGAAATTTCGGCTTTACCTCGGTGTAGGAACCCACAACTGACGTCACTCGAGCAAAAACCCACCAACCACCGACATCACTGGATACTACAATTAGTTTGTTGTTTTAAGTGATTCTCCGGTTCAATAGGTTGTTGGTACAACTGTTCTATTGATCGTTAGCTCGACAATTTTTAAGATCAATGGCTCTCGTGGATCATTGGTTCAGTAGATCGATGTTTTGTTGGTTCAGTGGTTCGATGGTTCATTGGTTCGATGGTTCAGTGGTTCAATGGATCGATGGTTCAGTGGTTCAATGGATCGATGGTTCAGTGGAACGATGGTTCGCATGGATCGATGGTTTGGTGGATTGATGGATCAATGATTCAGTGGTTTGTTGGTTTGATGAGTCTTCGTTCCCAGTCCTTTACAAATACAGTAAGTACACCTACAGGAATTCGCTTTAAAATGGCAGCTTTCTATCGTTCATTTGGTTTACATCCATTGTGGTTCTTTTAAAATTTCTCGGGTGTTGGAAAATCAAAGAAGCTACAGATATAAATGGTATATCAACTGGACCAGTTCGTGCTGTTTCTCTTGGAGAACACGTGAGAACCGGACTTGGAATTTCCTGTGGAGCGTTTCTTGTACCAGATATCATTTTGTGGGACCCAATGTCCTTTTTTCCTTTTCGTGTCATTTTATGCCTTGCTTGTGAAGAAAAAGGAATGAAGGAGGACTTGCATTCAATTTGCTGGATGGATGGAAGTTAAACTTACGAACAACCCCGACTTGTTTATGGCCTCCGTAATGACGTTCTTCTGGGTAGTAGAGTTTATCTCTGCAAGAACTCTTGTATTCTAACAGAATGTAGCAAATGAAAGCTCTTCATTAAGTGCTGATCATACTTTCAGAGTTCCTTCTACATTGGATTTTGGTGTCAAGGAAGGTGGATTTATTGTTATGAACGAGTTTGGGATAGTAATTGCATGGAAACTCTGTAAAGGAACTGCTTTTCATGGATTTAAGAATCTGTTACAGCAACTCAGATGCAGACTAAATGGACAGGCGTGCTCCATCAACTATTTTTTTTGTTGACAACTGTTGTCAGTGGAGAAGCAAACTTAACTCTGTTTTTGACAGTTCAGCCGTTAAACTTGATAAATTTCAGGCAATTCAAAGATTTACATCAAAAATCCCGAAAAAGGGAAGATGAGGGATGAAGGGCAATTCGGCAGCTACGATCTCAAATTATCTCAGATTTTAAGTTAGTGATTATGGAAAATGGAAAAAGAAGAATGAAACCGACTCCTTCAAAAGATATAATTGAGATGAATATAGCCAGTGGAAAGATGTTGAATACAATGAGATAAAATTGATTCCACAATGTGCCACTGAGGAAGTGAACAAGTTATTGATACATGTCAAAAACGGATGTTTGTCTGATATTCCACAATCTGGTGGGACAAGTCGCAACAAGGGTATACACAGAGTTCTTAACAAGACATTGAAGAAATCGCGAATTGGCATTCAATTTGCTATTGCACTGCTGAGGATGTTCTTTTATATATGGAATGAAAAAAAACTATCGGTTTGAAAAGGCCCAAATTACATGAGTGATACCCCCTATTAAATCTCATTTCACTTTTATAAGACTTCAGAGGCTATAAATGTACTGTTTGGAATTGGAGTTTCTGACCAATTTGATTCGTCTGGAATGGATAGAGTAGCAAATAGTCAATCTGATGTAAGCTAAGATAACTCAGCAGCAAGTAATATGGTTGCAAAATTAAACAAGTATTTGAATTTTGATAATTCTTGACTCATCATCAGATGAAAGTGAAAGCTGCTGTGATGAAGACAGATCCACCCAAATTCAAGTCTCCTTCAGTGAAACACTCAGAAAAAAGTGCTAAAATCTTCCACATGTATGGAGTCCACATGTATGGAGGAACTCTGTTCATATATCCAGTCCGTTGGCAAATTCGAAAAACTAAAAACTTGTAATAAGTTCCTCAGTGATATTAAACTCTGATAAATTGCCAAACAATAGGGAATCTTCCAGTTTATAAAAGGTAAAAAAAAAAATTCAACATGGCTAGAGTCCATTCAACAACCAATGGAAACTTTCTTTGTATCTGCAGCTTATGCTTTAAGTTCAAATAATTCTCCCTCGGAAGATCTCATTAAACACCTTGATGCACTAGGTGTAATCAACAGAAGTGGCAATGACCTTTGTACTCATCTGAGAAAGATAGTTGATGGAGAGTGGTTAACCATACAGATTTGTATAATCCATTTCTTACAAGTGATCAATCATTTGAAGTCGAGGCAAAGGCTTTTTTGAATGATGGACACTTTGCAGCTGATTTAGGCAATTCAATGCATCTGGTAATGGCAAATATACTGTGTCTGCCAATTGTTGTTGTTACACAAATAGAGAATTTACCAGTACTGCAAATTACTCCAAGGGAATGTATACAATGTATTCCAATTTTCATTGCTTTTGACCAATCAGGTGCAGGGCATTATGATGCTGTCATAAAAAAGCCAAAGTCAGAGACATCCTACGAAGTTAAAAATTCTAGTGACTTGCAAACCCAAATTGTGAGCTGTCGGTGTGGTCAAGGAGCAAAAAAAGTGAGAAGGGTGTTGCGTCATGTGACAAGTTCAAAAAGAAATGCAAGTGCTTGCAAGGGGTCATGGGTTGTACAGAAAAGTGTCTATGCCTTGGCTGTGAAAACCCATATGGAAAAAAGATTTATCAAGAACAGCAAACTAGTAGAAGCACTGGTCAACGAAAAAGGAGGCCACCCGAAACGACATCGGAGAGCACATCAGGGAGAGAGACTTTATGGCAAAAAGAGCATGTCAGGGCATTGTTAGTCGATGGACTGTTTTTGAAGAGCTTATTTTTGCTCAGCTGCTTCAAACTCAAGTTCATAAAACTGATATTGAGATAACCACTATCAATGTGCAATTCCAGTGTCAAAATTCCTGATGACACCTGACAACCTTCAACTAAAAATAACAACCGACGACCTCGAGTACTTTGTCAACAAAAAATCAATGAGGAGGGACCAACAATAAGGTTACCTACTTAAATAAGTTTTTGGCTAAACCCGAGTGAAAGTGCTAAGCATTGTGGGAAAAGCGCAAAAAGTTTGTTCCTCCTATTGATGAGATCTGGTACTGCAACACACCAAAGGGAAAACACAAGCAGGTACAGAGCTCGGCCCAACGCTGAGCACCAATTTGAGTCGTCAGCCATTGTCAGAAAGTTTGGGGTAAGAAAGAAGCCAGATATGCTAGCTGAACCTGCATGTCTAGCTACATTAAATTCGCTTCCTGTTACAATTAAACAGCAGCAGCACGAAGTCCACATGAGTTCTTTGATCAGCATTAATGCCAAACTTTTAACAGAAGCAAACTTCTGAAATTCAACATTTCAATGATGCAATTCTTTTTCTTCAGTCCTTTTAAGGATAACTGAGGCTGAAACTGTAAGTTCGAACTTATTTGTACGATTTGATATGATTAGTAGTATTTGTAAAGCCTTAAGGTATATATTATGCATACTTCTATATTATGTTTTTCAAACTGACATTGAGAGTACAGCATTGTAACAGTATTTCCACAGTATACAGTGTATAGTTTTTAAAAAGTCAACATTTTAAAAGAAGTAAAACTTAAGGAAAAGTGTCTGTTTATTTGTGAACAAACTAACTGATACACTTTACACAATAGCAAAGTAGTTGCCCAGCCAATTAGACTTTAACAGCCTTAAATTTTCTTCTTATTAATATCGGTTTAATTATTTTTTCTTTCTACTAAAAAGTCATCATTGGTAATAAACCAAAGACACCCTTTGAGCTTTACACTTGCTTACAAGAAACAGCAAACCTTGCCAGCCGAACTCCAAATAATTGCAACAACAGAGCATACACATGTCCAAACATAGTTCAGACATGTGTTCAAAGCATCATTTCAAGTTCCACACATTCCATTTAAAGAAACAAAGAATCCAAGACACCAAGTAGAATTTGTGCAGAAAATAGTCGATTCAATCTGTTCTCCCTTCTCTGGTACCAGGACGCAAATGGAACAATAGAAGAAATGTTCAGTGTGATGATGTAGTTATGATCCAAAAGGTTTCTGTGGAAAAGCGATCATCGGCAGAGTTATTGTAGTTTACATGGGTGACAACCAAAAAGTCAGGAAAATTAAGGTCAAAGCTGCGATTAAAGTATATGCAAGACCAGTAACCAAGTTATTTGCGATATATCCAGCAAAAGGATACAATGACTATTGCAAACACTGAATGACAATTAGTGACAGAGTACTGGCACTAGAAACTGGGTTCGACCCAGAAATCTTAGCGGACCTGTTTCTAACTGGTTTTTAACGTGTTTTCAGTTGAGCCAACCTGTTGTCAGATCATGGATGCAAACATTATTCTTGCTAGCCTGTACTGTAAATGGAAGAAAGAGTAACAAGACATGGAAGTGAGTATTCTTTTCTTTTGCGTTTGTAATATTCATTTTACTCTCTAACTCTGT